>CAMZMU010000053.1:61758401-61840819 GCA_947311845.1 Poa pratensis
CATAGGATGGGGCAAGTCAGATCATCGAACATGTGGCCGTATGCATCCGCATGATGCAGAGGCTGGGGCTTCTCCCCATTTCTAAAAAAAAAAAAATCATCGAACATGGGGCGAAGCAGAGGCCCATCTCTAGAGGCCTGCAAGGGAGCTGCTGCAGGACATCTACGACGATGTTGAAGAGGTAGGGGGAGAGGGGGTCGCCCTGGGGTAAACCCCGACGGCATTGGATCCAGCGCCCCGGAACGCCGTTTAGGAGGACAGCCGTCTGACTAGAAGCATTGAGGTTTTTAATCCACGCTCTCCAAAGTTTAGGGAACCCTTTTGCCGCCAGAATTCGGTCAAGGGAGTCCGAGCTAGTCAAAAGCTTTCCGGAAGTCGAGTTTGAAGACATAGCAGGAGCCGATCTTTTGTGACTCTTCGGTTGCTTGGCTCCTCTATCGTGGTGTTCCCTCCTCCATCGTCGCCGGTGCAAGGACAATTTCATGCAAGACGCATTGTTGATTCATCGCATACCAAGCCTTCACCACGAGAGTCATATTCGATGTGTCGGCCGTTAAGATTTTTATTCTCTTTCATTTTTTTTCTACCACAAATTATGACACTTCCAAAATTGCCTTGATTTTTTATCATGTCGGCTACGGTCACAGACGCTTGGGCTTACTAAGAACTCGTCCATCAAGAGCTTGCACTTCGGCTTATACTCCCATTTCTCGTCATGTTTTTCTTCCGTCTAATCAACATCGTTTACCACGATATTTACCACGACGAGAGCCTCTTTCTCCCCTTCTTCATATTGTGTGGCAGCGTAGCGTCGCCCTCGGAACAACAACTTCGCTCAATCGATATCAACATGACGGTCTAGCCATCTCAGCCACACCAATGCACGCAGCCTCACAGGTTGTGTTGCAAGGTGAAACGGAGATGCTCTACTGGGCTACAGCCTCACAGTACACACAATTAAGACGAACAAACTCAAGTTTTTGTCACCAAGAACGAATAGAACAACAGCGCATCCGACGAACTGTCAACACAACCAGCAACAGAAGACAACACCGAGGTTCACTTCAAATTCTTCCTGGACAGCAAAAGTAGACAGACCCATCGTCTTGGCGCAGTTTGGTTATATCGTTGTAGTAGAACCAACAACTCCGTGTGAAGCTTCATCCGCAGCAGGACCACCCCCATGCTGCAGTGTATGAGACAAGGCTTCATTAGATGATATGATGAAT
The DNA here is from genome assembly GCA_947311845.1 of Poa pratensis. Lineage (NCBI taxonomy): Eukaryota > Viridiplantae > Streptophyta > Magnoliopsida > Poales > Poaceae > Poa > Poa pratensis. Next base: position 61,759,631 of record CAMZMU010000053.1, read on the forward strand.
TCCAAATCATTTCACTCTAGCTGTCCAAATTAACCAAACAATAGCAGGAACGGTCCATGTTGAGGTACACAACTCTTTCCATTTGATATGCGGTTACTAGCCTGCATGGGAGTAGGTTATCCTACCCAAAAACACTACAATGCAATGAGGCAAGGTAACCGAGACCTCTTGGCTAACTAGAACGATACTCTGCATTGCAGCGGGTATCTCTTAAAAAATCTAATAAAATGTGTGAAATCCAACTTGACTATAAAAATATGCAAGAGGTAGAGAGGCTAAATTTAATAGACATGAATGTGTGTGTATTTTATCCTAGAGTGTCGGGGTGATCTCAAGACAGGAGGAGGAGAGAGAAACCGCATCGAGAGCTCCCGACCCCGACCCCGGATCCCTAGCTCGACCGCGCCGCCGGCGGGCCGTGCCGCCTCTCCCGGCCGCGCCACCTCCTCCCTCCCTCCTCCCCTTCGTTCTCGCGACCTGGTCGCCCCCGCGCGGGCGACTGGGCCGCGCGCCGCCGTCTCCCTTCTCGGCCCTCCCTTCTCTGCTTCCCCTCCGCTGTCGCCAGCGTTCGTCGCCGGGCTTGGCCCGGGCGGCGCCGCGGCCACCTGCTGTTCCCCTCGCGGTGGCGCCCGCGCGCGCGCGGCGTGGCTCCGGGAGGTGCTCCCAGGCGGCGGAGGTCTGTGCGGCGGCGGGGTGGCCTGCGGCGGCGTAGGTGTGGACACGGCGGTGATGCTACCGTTGGTAGCAGGGCTGGCCGGGGAGCGCTCGGCCGGAGCCCAGCCGGCCCAGATCTGGGCCCTTCGGGACTGATCTGGGTCAGGGCGGGCCGGACGTGACCCAGCTGCCTCCAGTTTGACTACGAGCCGCAGCTCGTGACATGGCTGGTGGAGACGACACCGCCCTGCTGCTGCGCGACGGCAGGAGTTTCGCGGGCCCGCTGGGTCCGGCCGGACCTATGGTGCTGGTTGAGAGGGTAGCGGCGGCGTGGCTTACGTGCAGCAGCGTGGTGGCGGGGACTTTACGGGTCCTCATGGGACCCGGCCGGGCCTGCCCGGCCTAGTGTGTCCTTGCTACCGTGTCCAGTCGGCACCCGCAGGTGGCGGTGGAGGATGTCCTCCAGGTGGCCGTGCTGCTGCCACCCTCCGGCTCCAATGTCCTAGTGTGCTCTTGTTGTTGTGTCCGGTCGGCTACCGCCTATGGCGGTGGAGGTTGTTCCCTCCTGTCGTGGTGGGATCACGGCAGATGCCATAGGTATGGCTAAGATGGGGCCGAATGGTCGTTGGGGAATCCGGGGAGGGTTTATGCACTCAAGAAGTGCACACGCAAGAACACGCAAGAACACGAACGAAGAACCAAGAAAGCAAGAACACAAAGCACACCACGATGTACCCTGCTTCGGGGCCCTCTTGTGGAGGTAACACCCCTACTGCAGCACTATCCTACTCAGTGTATAGCTCAAAGTGACAAGTACAAGCTGCTCCTCGAGCTGTATGATGCTACAATGGTGAGAACTTGAGGTAAAGATGGAAGCTAGACGGGAGGAAGAAGGCACTCCGAGCTGAATCCGAGGTGTTTCCGGGGTGTTCCGAGCTTCCTCTCTTCTTTCTTTCTCTCTTGATCAACTAGTTCCAGCGCGGGGGGGGGGGGGGGGATCTCTCTAGCAGGAGGGGGTGAAGCCCACTATATAGGCCAGCCGGGTTACCATTGTGCCCCTCGCCGAACACTGTTGCCATGCCTCTGCAACGGTCACCACCGTACCACCGTACCTCGGTCAGGGACAAGACGTGGCTTGCCCATCTCCTGTAGCCTAACGGCAGAACTAGCATGTCCCCTCTGACCGAGACAGGACGTGGCCTGGCAGAGCTACCTCGTAGCCTTTTCCCAGATCCGCGTGGTCAGCGGTCAGAGACGTGCAGGCCCGCCGAACCCGGGGCACGCCTCTGCCAGGCTCCTTGACAGACGCTCCCGTGTCAGGCGCTCTTGTACCCGGCTGGAAGTGACAGGAGCATTGACTCCTGCCCGACCTACTGCCTACCACCTCGGTTAGCTCGGCACGGATGTGACGAGCTCCGTACCTCGGGTCTTGCGCTTAAGATCTTTACCAGGTCGGATCTTACTTCCTCCCCACAGCTTCTCCTGCTCTCACAACACAAACCACTGCACTGAGGTAGTTAGGTCGGCTGAACATAGCTCGGACAGTGAACCTCGGCCCTGGCCAACAGTATACCTCGGACCCCTCTGGACCAACAGTATACCTCGGACCCCTCTGGGCCAAGATAGGTCGGCCTGTATTCTCCAGGTCAAGATGAAGCTCGGACATTCCCAGGCCCAAACAGGTCGGCCCTTTCCGTACCTCGGCACACCTTCGAACTCCACTTTATGCCAAGCCTTGACCCTACCCGGGGATACTCCCCCGACATTAGTCCCCGAAGCTGGTGCGGTCCTACGACCTCGGATGGAGGGCCGTAGCAGGTTCAAAACAAGCAAGACACCACCTCTAAAACCGACCTCCAACATAGTTCCGCCGAGGTACTTCCCACATACCACCATCTAATCCGAGGTAGATATGCAAACTGAACTTTCCGAGCTGTTCGACAGAGCACAATCTTGCCCAAGATCTTCCGAGGCACGTGGCGAAGAATCTCTGCCCGAACCTCGAAACCGGACCTCTGAAAGACAGGTCCTGACCACACGCCGCCCTCGTCAGCCGGACCCACCAACAGCGCACCTGCGCACTCAAGTGCGACCAATTTGACCGCCCGCGACCCTCGATTCTCGCGCTGACCGGCACAGGAAATCCGAGGTGGGCGGTTGCCACTCTGCGGCCCACGATGTGGCCGATCGTGCGGCCACCAACCGCGTAACCGTGCGCCCACCCGCACACGATCCCGCGCCTTCCCGATAACCGCGCGGTAGTGGCGCAGTTAATGCGTGCAGTTACCGCACGCGGCTATAAATAGGGCCCCACGGGTAACTTCACCGTCTTCTTCCTCCATCGCCCACTGCTCCGCGCCCATTGCTCCGTGCGCTCTGCCTCCATCGCCGCCGTCAAGCACTTGTCGCTGCGACCTCGCCGTCTCGAAGAATCTCGCCGGAAACGCGCACCGCGCCTTGCGCTGCCACTCCGTCGTCGATCTTTCCCCGATCTTCGAGTACCTCCCGGTGAGTTCCTTATCTCCCCTCCGTTGCCATAGCCATGAACAGGTTCATCCTTCGATGAACTCGAGGATCTGGATGAATATGATGAACTTGAGGAACCCGATGCTCTATCTTTGCACTCTCTTAGCCATTTTTAGATCTCCTCTAGACTTGTACCAGATGCATCCGTAGCACTGCCCTTTCAGTTTTGCCCCTGGATGAACTTGATTTTATTTCCCTTTTTGCTCATCGGTAGATCTTTGCTAGCATCTCGCCATGGTAGAAACATGTTTCCCGCCTAAAACTCTTTAGCTCGGCTGTTTTGACTGATCCGAGGTATTTTACCCCGGCTATCCTGAACTGTCCGAGGTACTTACCCCGGTGGAACCTTGAACTGTCCGAGGTACTTACCCCGGTTGAACCTCCCTTTTCTGCAGGAAAGTGCCAACATGTCGGCAATTGCTAAGTCAAACCGCGCCGAGGTTTCCGCCAGCGAGAGAGGTGGATGGGATGGCTCGGACGTCACCGACGACGATATCAAATGGCTCAAAGAAACTCATCGAATCCCAGCCGAACTGCTGTATCGGCTTCACACTGGGGACGGCGAACCGATCGCCAACCCCGGCGAGAAAGTGGTGTTTGTCTCTCACTTCGAGCGCGGATTCGGACTTCCGGCCAGCAAGTTCTTTCGAGAATTTCTGAAGTTCTTCGGCTTGCAGCCGCACCACCTCCCAGCTAACTCCATACTACAGCTGTCGTGCTACGCAGCTTTCTCTGAAGGATATCTCGGCCTCTGGCCGAGCGTTGAGGGCTGGGCCAAGTACTTCCAGCTGAAGAAACAGAGCATCCCCAACAAGGAGGTCGTGAACAAGGATATGACTGCCTGTGGTGCGGCCGCTATCTCACCCCGGCTGGGCTCCGAGTTCCCACGGATCAAAGGCCTGGAGAGCTGCAAGAAGTGGAATCGATCCTTTTTCTATGTGAGGAACCCCGGTACTGTCGACCTCATCAACCTCCCGGACTTCCAGCTCGGCCCTCCCACTGCACAACTCAATTGGGATTTCAACCCGGAGGACGCCTACGCCGAGGTTCAAGAGATCCATGAATACATGCTGGATCTCAAGAAAAGAGGGTGGGGTTCCGATGACATCCTCCGGACTTTTGTGGATCGAAGAGTCAGCCCCCTTCAACAACGAGCCCATAAGATCTGCCATATGGAAGGTCTACTCGATCCTACTCGGATCAGCAGCAAGGCGCTCTCCAAGGCCTCAGTTTGGCGCCGGGTCAAAGCCGTTGCCCAGACTGAGATGGACGAGGAGTGGACATGGGGCGTGGAGCCTCACAACAGAGAAAATCTTCCGGAGCAAGTGAGTACTTACTAAATTTCCGAGCTTACGCTCCGGTCTTGCACACCTCGGTTGCTTCTTAACTCAATTCTTTTTTGCCACTCCTGCAGCGGTTCGCCCGGCAGCTGATCGAGGACGGCCCGGAGCCGTCGAACTGGGCTCCTGCCCGCCTCGCCCTGGAAGGTTCAGAGACTGAAGACCCGGACAACGAGGATCACCTTCCGATCCCTAAGGCCGTTCCGAGGTCCGCCCCAAAGACTGGCTCCTCCAACCCGGGTAAGAAACAAGTTCCCAGTTCCATCAGAGACTGGTCTGACGACGATGATGACGATGACGATTGCCAAATTCTGGAACCTGTCAACGTTATTCCCATTTCATATGCTCCTCCAACATATAAGAACTTTCATCCAGCGTCTGCAGCTTCCCGGAAGCGCCAGGACCTGGTACCTCGGATGCCGAGGCTTCCAAGACCTCGGAGACTGCAGCGCCCAAAGCCAAGCGTGCCAAGAAGACCTCGGCGCGGCGCAAGAAACGAGGTCCCGTGGAGGAAGATGCGTAAGTGACCTTTGCTCCTCCTTACTTCTCACGCTGCTCCAAGGTTAAGCTTTTTACACTCTAACTTAATCTTTCTCTTTCGTCTAGCCCGGCTCGGCAGGTCAAACAGAGCCATAGCTCGATACACTCACCACTGCCTCCAGTGGTTGAAGCCCAGACAACCGAGGTCGAGGTTAACCTCGGCAGCCCCGCCAGAGCCTCTCCTCCAGGACCGTCCATTGACCTCACCAGCCCGGAGAAGACCATCTCCTCCCCTACGCGCGTCTCCTCCGCCGAACTTCCACCGCCGAGCTCTGACTCCGGCCGATCAGACTCCTCCGCCTCCTCAGAAGGATGCGGAGACAGATCGCGCCAAGACTCCGGTTAAAGCCGTGCAGGAGCCTCGGCTGTCCCCCAAGTCTCAAGCTGCGCGCAACCAGCAGCAACAGCAGCAAAAGAAGAAACAACAACAACAACTGCAGAAGCAAAAGCTCCAGCAGCAGCAGAAAGATTCAGCTCAAAACGTTGAGCCCCCCAAACAGCCACAGCAAACTCCGATGCCGCCACCGTCATCAGGCCCCTTGACTGCGAGCACCCAACTTGACCAAGGCCGCGCCCTCGAGCTCTCAGGTCGCCACCTCCCGAGCTTTATTCGCTGCTACTACCCAGCCGGACATCAGCAGCTGGGAGGTCGGGCAACTCCGGACCAAGAGCGGGAACAGCCTAGGCTCGGAGAAGCACTATGACATGGACTGGAACTCGGCTGACACTGTCGAGGTCTCCTCCAACCCGAGCTCTGAGCATCAAGTTGGACCCAGCGCCGTGCTCCAATCTATCTATAACATGCAGACTGCAGTCCTTGATTGCAGCAAGAAGGCCTCGGTAAGTTTCTTTACACAGCTCTCTTTCTTCCTTTGAAATCAAATGACAAACATACACTATTCCCAGTCCCCGAGATTCGGGTTGAGCAATTGACACTCCACCGAGTTAAAATTGCTCGGCTTGAATCTCAAAAACTTGTCATTTCTCCCATGCTGAGTCCCCGAGGCCAATGCCAAGTCCCCGGGACTCAATTGGGCCTCGGGTGCTAGAAATACCTCGGATTTATCCGAACTGATCTCTCTCTTTTTTCAGGAATGCAACAATGCTCGGACAAAGGTCTTCAAGAACCTCCTGCTGGATCACAACAGGCTGAAGAAGTCTCACCGGACTCTTCTATCCGCTAAGGAGCAGAGCGACAAGGATTACGCCTCCAAGTTGAAGACAGCCGAGGATGAAATAGCTCGGCTGCAACAAGAGCTGAACCGGGCTAATGAAGCCAAGACTGCTGTGGAGGACGCTATGAAGGTTAAGGACCAGGCCGCCGAACAGCAGCAAAATCTTGCCAAGACCCTGGAGAGCCGTGCCACCTCGGCCGAAGCCGAACTTACCGCCCTCCGAGCTATCTCGAAAAGCTGGTTGTCCGAGCTCGCTCGGATTAATCATCAAATGGACAGTAAGTTCCTTCTCCCTTTTCCTTATTTTCTGCCGACCTACATCCCGTGCCACCGTATGCCTTATTTCAGCGACAGCCTTTTTGTCCTCTTCAGAAACTTCGAGCACTCCAAGGACAAGGCTATCCGCGAAGTTCAAGCAGCTCGGGCAAAGAGGGCTGAGACAGAAACTCTCAGCGACAGCTGGGACATCCAGGACCACCTTGTCGCCCTTAATGCTCGGATCAGGCCGCTCCGAGCCATTGGAACTAAACTTGTTGATGCTGCCATCGAGGTCCACCGTGCCCTCTGGCCCAAGGTCAAGACTCCCACTTGCATCGACGAGCTCGCCACGAAGCTGAAAGGAGCCGAGGCTAGACTTCGGGAGTGGAGATGCTCGTCAGCTCGGGCTGGAGCGGACAAGGCCCTGGTGTTCGTGCTGTCCTGGTATGAGGATGTTGAGATCCACACTGTTACCTCCCTGCGCAGGGGCTCTCCTTGGAACTCCACCCCGGATGGCATTGCGAAACGCCAAGCAGCAGCCGACCGCTTTGCTAGTTACGCAAACACCCGGACCTTTGATGACGGGCGCCTCTACTCTGAGGACGAAGAGAGCTCGGACGAGGAAGCAGCGTCTGGTGAAGAAAGTTCTGAAGGCGAGGACATTGACTTTGAAGAGCCAGAGAGCTCCAAGGGCAAGGCTGGCAAAACAACCGAGGTGGCTGAAGGCTCTGATGATGACTTCAGCTTCGACGAACCTCCGAACTCCAAGGGCAAGTCCGGCAAAGCTGTAGCCACCGAGGTGATTTCCTCCGACGTGACGGACACCCCGGCAACAACTCCCACAACCGAGGTTGCTTCCGCGACCGAGGTTGTTCCTGCGCCCGAGGTTGCTGCGCCCGAGGCTCCCACTGCCACCACTTCGGCGACCGAGGTCTCTGGTTCCGAGGCCTGAATTTATCTTAAGCAAAACATTAAATCCCCGGTATGCCGGGTGCAGATGTAACAGACCTTAAGTAGTTTGCTTTGCTACCATTACTTTTAACTTGCTATCCGAACCAAGCTTTTCTAAGAATTTATGCCGAACCCTTTTGGAACGAGTCCCCGAGTTCACTTTCGTGTTTACTATATCTGGCATTCTTTGCTCTTGTCTACCATTTAGGCGTTCGACAGTCGAGTCACAAGATTGTTATTTATAGCATACAGTACTTAGCAAATCTCGAAGTGTGTTTCAAAACCATCCGACATAAACGAAAGGTAAAGACAGGGGTTAGTAAACGACACATGCCGAACTATATTTTTGGACCGAGTCCCCGAGTTCATTTTCATGTCTCCCACGTTTTTTCATCTTTGCTCTTGACTACCATTTAGGCAGATGCCAGTCGAGTCACAAGATTAGTTACACAGCATACATTACTTGAAGTTTGAGACGAGGTTCAAAATAGTTCGGCATATGAACGAAACTGACAAACAGAAATAAAACACAAGCACAAGAGCGAGGCAGTCCCCGAGCTTCAACCTCGGAGTGCCGACATTTTATTAAGGATTAACCGAGGTACATACATTGCGCCTTTCATGAGTAGAAAGGTCGGAGTAGAGCTACGTTCCATGGTCGCCTGACCTCTGATCCGGGGTTGTCCAGCCCATCTTCCCTTGGTTCCTGCGCATCTATTAGATAGTAGGAATCATTGAGCAGAGCTCGGGTCACAATGAACGGTCCCTCCCATGGAGGTGACAACTTGTGCCGGCCTTTCTTGCGCTGCACCAACCTCAGCACCAAATCTCCCTCGTGAAACACACGAGGGTTGATACTCCGGCTATGATAACGTCGGAGACCTTGTTGGTATATTGCTGACCGAGATGAGGCCAACTCTCTTGCTTCCTCAAGCAGATCTACTGCATCCTCCCGAGCCTCTTTTGCCTCGGCTTCAGTGTACATTGCCACTCTGGGCGCATCATACTCGATGTCAGTGGGTAGCATAGCTTCTGCCCCATAGACCATAAAAAATGGCGTATAGCCAGTTGATCGATTTGGCGTGGTCCTTAGACCCCACAGTACTGCTGGTATCTCATCTATCCAACACCCCGGCGTTTTCAGCAGTGGTTCAATGAGCCGAGCCTTGATGCCGGCCAACACTAGAGCATTTGATCTTTCCACTTGTCCATTAGACTCCGGGTGTGCCACCGAGGCTATGTCCAGCCGGATTCCCTTGTTCATGCAAAACCGAGCGAACTCTCCAACAGCAAAGTTTGTGCCGTTGTCCGAGATAATGCTATGGGGGTAGCCATATCGCAGAATAATCTCCTTCAAGAAAGTCACTGCTGAATGACCATCCAACTTCCGGATTGGTTTCACCTCGATCCACTTGGTGAACTTGTCCACCATCACCAATATGTGCGTCATGTTACCTCGGGCTGGTTTGAACTCTCCCACCATATCCAAACACCATACCGCAAACGGCCAAGTGATAGGAATTGTTTTGAGCGCCGAGGCTGGCATATGCGTTTGCTTGGCAAACCTTTGGCATCCTTCACATCTCCGGACTATGGCCTCTGCATCAGCAAGAGCAGTGGGCCAATAGAACCCATGCCTGAACACCTTGGCCACCAGAGCTCTTGTGCTGCAATGATGACCACACTCTCCTTGGTGGATCTCCAAAAGCATCTCCTTGCCTTCAGCTGGCTCGACACACCGTTGCAACACCTCGGTTACGCTTCTTTTATAGAGCTCCTTGTTGATGATGGTGTACGCCTTGGCCCTCCTTTGAATTCTCCTAGCCTCGGTTGTGTCACTGGCAAGCTTCCCTCCGTTATGAACTTCATGATTTGCTCCGCCCACTCCGGCACTGGGTGCAAAGGAAAAAGTTCCTCGTCCACCTCCATTGGTTCGGCCACCATAATCTCCTCCATTATTTCCTCCACCATCCTGCGACCAGTCCCCGAGTCTTGATGAGCAGTCCCCGAGGTTCGGTGCGCAGTCCCCGAGCTCTGCCACGCAGTCCCCGGGTCCGACCAAACGCACCCGACGTCTACCTCCATTGGAACAGGTCCGGGCTCTTGCTCCGCCGGGATGAAAATAGATTCGGATTCAGGAGAAGGTTTGATTGAAGGAGTTCTCAAGTGATTCAGGGCTACCCCTGGTGGTACTGCCTCTTTCGATGAACCGAGCTTTGACAACACGTCGGCAGCATCATTTTCTGCCCGAGGTATATGCCTGTACTCACACCCTTCAAAGAACCCGGATATCTTTTGCACATGGAACCGATATAACGCCATGTTGGCATCCAGAGCATCCCAAGTTCCAGAAGATTGTTGCACCACCAGGTCGGAATCGCCGAAGCACTCTACACGCCGGATACCGATCTCCTTTGCCACCTTGAGGCCATGGATTAAGGCCTCATACTCCGCCACATTGTTTGATGCTGAGAAATGAATCTGCAGCACGTACTTCAGCTGATCTCGCTTTGGCGAGGTGAGGACTATTCCAGCCCCCAGCCCGATCTTTGTCTTGGACCCATCAAAATGCATTTTCCAATAATTATAGTCCGGCCTGGGTGGCTCATACTGCATCTCGGCCCAATCACAAAAGAAGTCCGGCAACGCCTGGGATTTAATTGCGTCTCTTCTCTCATAATGTGGTGCATATGGAGACACCTCAATCGCCCATTTGGCAACTCGGCCAGTTGCATCTTTGCACCCGATGATCTCCGAGATTGGAGCTTCGCACACCACCGTCATGGGATGCTCCTGGAAATAATGCTTCAACTTCTTGACCGCCAGGTAGACACCATACGTCATCTTCTGGTAGTGAGGGTAGTTCTGCTTCGAGGTAGAGATCACCTCGCTCAAGTAATACACCGGTCTCTGCACCGACCTGCCACCTTCTTCGCGCTCCACCACCACTGCCACACTTACAACTCGGCAATTGTCCTTGGTTCCAAATGCTACATCCACCCATATCTTGCCCATGGGTGCACAGGAAACGCCAGGCACAATCCCATGAAAAGTACAACTGCTTGGCATCAACTGATTAGGCGATATGCCCAATTTCACCATTGTGTCTCGGTACATGATGTTGATGGCACTGCCATTGTCCACCAGAACTCGGGTGAACCTCACATTGTTGGTAGGCCCACACAACGTTGGATCTACCACCAGGGCATACTTTCCAGGGCTCGGCATGATCCGAGGTGTGTCCTTTCTGCTCCAAGTGATCTCCTGCTCAGACCAGTTCATATAGGTCGGCACCACCGGCATTACTGCATTCACCTCCATGGCACGCCTCTGCACGCTCTTCTTGTCAGTTGGCTCGGTCACAAAGACCACATAGCTCGCATGAGCCTCTCTATAGTCATTTCCGGGGTATTCATACTGCTGACTTGGTCCGGCACCATTGTTGTGTTATTACCTCGGACATTCACAACATTCACGGGTCTTGCTGCTGCAGGCCTCGGAAGAGGTGCAGTGGTTATCGGGGTAACATTTGCTCCGGACAGATTTGGGTGGGACCTCGGCTGAAATCTCTGAGGTGGTGGTCCTGCTCTGATTCCTCCGGCCTTCGCCCCTTCTTCTCTGATTCTGCGGTTCCAGCTGCACTGCCGGGTTGAATGGTTGGCTGGCTTGCGCGGGTCGGTCGTATGGTAACAGCACGGACCATCTATCATTGATTCATAGGTCATGGGTGGCTCCGGGTTCGGACTAAATGCCGGACCATTGATTTTTGGCCTCTGGACACCTCCAGCTCCGGGCTGATCCGGGTTCACCGCTGCAACTTGGTTCGAGGTGTATGGATAGTCCGGCTCCCTCCTCTTCTGTCCGAACTCCTGACGGTCATTACACCTTGGTCCGAGCCGGTTGTTTATTGGCTCCCTCCTTCTGTTACGTGCCCCTGCCTCTGCTGCTGGCTGCATCGGATCACCCAGGGCATAAGAATCTGCAACCCGGATTGTTTCTGCTAGGGATCTCGGCATATCTCTCTGGAGCCTCTGCCACAGCATGCTGCCATGTCGACAACCATCTGCAAACCAGGAAATGGCCTGTGCCTCTACCACTCCTTCACAGGAATTCCGAACATTGCTCCACCGAGTTAAGAATTCTCGGTCAGTTTCATGATCATCTTGCTTACATGCCGCCAGGAGCTGAGGTCGGTTTGGCCTCTTGTATGTACTAGCAAAGTTGCTGTTAAACGCCAGCTCCAAGTCTATCCAGGAGTTGATACTATACTCCGGCAAATTATTCAGCCAGATCCGAGCTGGACCTTCCAACATGTGCGGGAGATACCGGACCGCCCATCGGCGATTGCCCCCCGCTATGTGCACCGAGGATACATAATCTGTCAGCCAATCTTGTGGCTTGGTGCTCCCATTGTATGGCTTGGTGTTCCGACCTAACTGGAACTGAGATACTGGTGGTGGTGGTTCCTTCATGATCCGAGGTCCAAAACACGCCGGACCAGGAGGGCCTTCCTCCTCCAGTTGCTCAGACAAGTAGATTCTATCCAGCTTGTTACGGACATCTCCTGGAGCTAACATCCGACCTCCTATCCGAGGTCCCAACGCCCCATCCACTCTGTGGTATCCAGCTTGCGCCATGGCCGAGTCTCCATCATCATATCGGTCATCGCCTTGACCGACATTCTGAGGTTGCTGAACATACTCCGGCTCTCGCTGATATTGCCCCTGCTGCCGAGGTTGTTGCTGATACCTCGGGGCGGAGGTGGTTTACCTCGGCCAGCCGATGCTGCTTGACCGCCATTCTGATTTCCCTGACCGGAGTTACCCTTAGCTCGGCTTGCATTGCCTGGGCCGGGGTTTCCCTTAGCTCGGCTAGCATTGCCCTGGCCCACCTTCTGCTTTGCTGCTAGGACTGGATCATACATCTGCAGCTGCTTGTTCTGACCCGAGGTGACACTCCGGGCTCGATCGGCTCCTCCGACGAGTGGAGACGAGGCTTGCCCCTTGGACACCTGACTAACTGGCCTAGCTGAATAAACCATCTCTGAATCACCAGCCCCGGCATATGCTCTGCGGAGAGCCTCATTCTGCTGGTTAGCCACATATACTAACTCATTGACTCGCTTCTGCTGCGCACGCCATGCATCTCCAGTAACCCGGATAGCTCGGCCCTGCCTGCCTCGGCAGCTCTGAGGTTCTTAGCAGGGGAACTATACACTGGCCTTCCAGTCGACACGCGACTCTCACTCCTAGCCGAGGTGGTAGGTCGAGCCTCCCTGTTTATCTCATCATTGAGCCCCTTGCCTCTCTGCCGCACCTCGGCTCCCCTATGTGTATCAACTGCTACCGGGGTGAAGCCATTCGCTGCATTGTACTCACGCAGATCTCTATTGAACTCATCTCTAGCTGTTATCATTGCTACAGCCTCCTTCTGCAACAGGACACGCTTTGCCTCTAGGTCGGCCACAGTCCACTATATCCACTCCTGGATTTACTGGGTCTGCCAGTGTATCCACTATCTCTACCAGGGTCGCACCTCGGCCCTGCACCTCGGGGGCCAGGCAGCTCTTTCTCTAGCCTGGGCTTTGCAGATCTCACCTTAGCAACCTCGGCCGCCTTGGATTGGCTGGCATCTACTTTGCCAGCGGCGTCAACCGGACCTGTCATCATCACCTCCACGCAGCTCTCGGGGCGAGTGATACGCCGACCTAAAGCCGCGAGGAGAGGAGTTTCGTCGTCCACGAGCACCTGCTCCGGGTACCCGCGAACAACCTCGACAGCAACGTATGTGACGAAGCTGCCGAGCATCATGGTGAAGCCGTGCTCGGGGAAGGGCTTGCCGGCGAAACACCCCGCGTTGTCGCTGATGAAGGTGAACTCTCCGATCTTGGCGACAAGCCCGGAAAGAACACGCTCGCCTGAGCCCGTCCGGATGAAAACTCCCTCCAACGCCTCAATCTGCCCCACGGTGGGCGCCAACTGTCGTGGTGGGATCACGGCAGATGCCATAGGTATGGCTAAGATGGGGCCGAATGGTCGTTGGGGGAATCCGGGGAGGGTTTATGCACTCAAGAAGTGCACACGCAAGAACACGCAAGAACACGAACGAAGAACCAAGAAAGCAAGAACACAAAGCACACCACGATGTACCCTGCTTCGGGGCCCTCTTGTGGAGGTAACACCCCTACTGCAGCACTATCCTACTCAGTGTATAGCTCAAAGTGACAAGTACAAGCTGCTCCTCGAGCTGTATGATGCTACAATGGTGAGAACTTGAGGTAAAGATGAAGCTAGACGGGAGGAAGAAGGCACTCCGAGCTGAATCCGAGGTGTTTCCGGGGTGTTCCGAGCTTCCTCTCTTTCTTTCTTTCTCTCTTGATCAACTAGTTCCAGCGCGGGGGGGGGGTCTCTCTAGCAGGAGGGGGTGAAGCCCACTATATAGGCCAGCCGGGTTACCATTGTGCCCCTCGCCGAACACTGTTGCCATGCCTCTGCAACGGTCACCACCGTACCACCGTACCTCGGTCAGGGACAAGACGTGGCTTGCCCATCTCCTGTAGCCTAACGGCAGAACTAGCATGTCCCCTCTGACCGAGACAGGACGTGGCCTGGCAGAGCTACCTCGTAGCCTTTTCCCAGATCTCGCGTGGTCAGCGGTCAGAGACGTGCAGGCCCGCCGAACCCGGGGCACGCCTCTGCCAGGCTCCTTGACAGACGCTCCCGTGTCAGGCGCTCTTGTACCCGGCTGGAAGTGACAGGAGCATTGACTCCTGCCCGACCTACTGCCTACCACCTCGGTTAGCTCGACACGGATGTGACGAGCTCCGTACCTCGGGTCTTGCGCTTAAGATCTTTACCAGGTCGGATCTTACTTCCTCCCCACAGCTTCTCCTGCTCTCACAACACAAACCACTGCACCGAGGTAGTTAGGTCGGCTGAACATAGCTCGGACAGTGAACCTCGGCCCTGGCCAACAGTATACCTCGGACCCCTCTGGACCAACAGTATACCTCGGACCCCTCTGGGCCAAGATAGGTCGGCCTGTATTCTCCAGGTCAAGATGAAGCTCGGACATTCCCAGGCCCAAACAGGTCGGCCCTTTCCGTACCTCGGCACACCTTCGAACTCCACTTTATGCCAAGCCTTGACCCTACCCGGGGATACTCCCCCGACACCTCCCGCGCGGGTGTGGTACCGCTACCCATTGTCTACGGCTGTCTCTTATCAGTCTGGCCTCGCAGTGTTTGCCATGGTGAGACAGCGTTCGTGACTTCAAGACCGAGGTGGCGTCTGGTGGTGGGCGGCAAGTTTTGGTGGAGCGCTACAGATTGTCCGAGATGTGGTTTTTTGGGGGTCGGGAGAAATCCCCGTCGTTTTGGCACCGACGCGGTGACGCTTGTGAGTGTCGCCCTTCCTTCTTGAAGGGCGTCGGGTGTGCTCCTTCCCCACTCCTCGGAGCGTACCGGGGGAAACCCTAGGACCTGTCCGGACAACAGCGTCGTCGTCATCGCTTTCCTTCTTGGAGGTGTTGTTTGGTACGCGGCGATTCAGAGCGCTAGGATCGTGGTGGGACTTTGCCGGAGAGGACGCAGCGGTTGCGAGTCACTTTCATTTTTCGTTGATCCGCCGATGTTGGCTTTGTTTTCTCTTTCCTTTCTCTCTCATTCTTTCCTTTTGGGCTGTTTTGTGCTGTTGGCCTCAGCAGTGGTCTCACGTTTGTATCGGGTGGTTGCTATATTTATATAGCGGGGCGAGAGCCTATTTCTTCAGTGTGTGTATTTTATAATTTAAAAGTCGATATGATTCTGGGGTGTGTCTTATTGATATAGATAAGGCTAAATCAACGTGCTGAAGAAAAGAATGATGTGGATAGCTTGCACTAAGATGTCATGCATATTGCCGCATAACGTTTCTAAACTTTTTGAGTGAGTACATAAAGAAGAGTATATAATCTCGAATAAGAGTTATATGATTTTCATCGTTGAAAGTACTTGGCCAAAAATCACTTGATTGGATAAACTAATTTTGGTGTTTCACTTGCACATGATTTAGTTTTGTAATTAGATAGCGGGATGGTGTGATCTTATCATTCGAACGACAAAACAAAAGATGTCGTGAACAATTTGTTAGCTATAGAAAATAACGAGGTGGATACATGTATGTAGAGATAAACAATAAGTAATTAATATTAGTGGAATGATGTGGACAATTGATTGGTTATTTTCTAAATACTATGTCTATGTTGATATCCATTTTTATTTTCTAAATTCCAACTTTTTTCAATCTACTTTCACTGAAAGAAAAATCCAAATATGTCTATACTGACACTATGCACCGAATTAACCAATTTTGCATCTGTTTTGGTATGTTTGTGGGTAATTTTACTTGGTGGTGCCGGTTGAGGCAAGCTGAGGCGTTCCCTTTTCTCATTTGTGTTGTAGGCTTTTCCTTTAGTTTGCACAATGCAATAATTGCAGGGCTTCGTCCCAACAGCGGGTCTAGGATTTCAACAGTGTATATTCAAAATTGGTGGTTAATTATTTGTTGCCAACTGCGACACACTTTACTAACGTTTGCTACAATCAAATTGGGACTTTTTACATATTTTATGTTTGAGATATTTTTACAGCAATGGTGAGGGGACCACCCATGCATGTGGGCATGCGTGTGGACAATCAAACCGGCCCTACCTGCTGACGCCCTAGCACACGCCTTAGCAAAATCATATACTTTTGTAAGTTACGGAGTAGAAACTAAAACATTTTTTCAACAGATATATATATATATTTTTTGGGATAAAAATACGTTTGTAGCTAAAAAGATAAAAATATGTTTTACTTTTTTGAGAGAGATAAAAAAAGTATAGTTGCTAATGTAGAGAATGAAGGCCAGGTACAGGGGCCTATTGTGCCATTGGAGGATGGAGGCCCATTTTCAGGAGAGAAGAGCACATTACAACCTCGAACTTATGCCTTAGTTCAATTTACAACCCTCAGCTCTAAAACCGGTTAGAACACAACCTCCAACTATGGATACCATTTTACTTACCCCCTCACACGATTCAAAGGTGGTTTTGTACGACATGGCATCCAGGTGGAAGTCAACGTTGCCCACGTCCAAAACTTCGAACTCCTAATCTGCAATGCATGCACGCATGCATGCGCGTGTGTCCGTGCGTCCGGATAATTTATCAGCTTGATAATTAACTAGTCTTAGTAGTCTAGCTAATCACTTGAGCTTATACCCGTATGTGTTGCAGGTGGACGAGTTGGCGACGTAGCGTGGGGCGCCGTTCTTCAGCGGCGACAGGTCGGCGGCGGCGCTGTGGCCACCGGCGGAGCTACATGTAGCTACCGGGTGCACAGGCACCCGGGTAGAATTTTTTTTTGCATTGCAATTACCGTAAAAATTGGTGTGTGCACCCCTCTAGCCGATGATTAGTGCACCCGGTTGGCCTAAATCTGTGCTTAATCCTCCATACATAAGAGTAGTGCACCCTGATCATATTTTATCTAGCTCCGCCACTGGCTGTGGCTAGCTTCGTGAAGGTGCTGAGCGGGCGTGGTCGACGGTGCCGCCGCACCAGGGGGTCCTTCACGTGCGCGTTGGCCAAGTTATCCCTACCGTACTCGCTAGTCTCCGGTAAATAGTGGGCAGTAGCAAATAATACCGGCGTGGAGGCCCCGCGGGCTACCACCTCCGGCGAGATCAACGCATAGAATGGTGGCGTCGCGTTGGACGACGGCGTGGCCACCACGTCTGCCTGCCGTCCTTGCTGCGGTTGACGGCCGGGCACGGCGCCCAGGGAGCTGGCCGTGCAGTGCGCAGCCGAGACTCCCCACCACCGTGTTGTGTGCAGGCATGCAAATGTTAACGCTGATTTAATCAAGCAATGCTTAGTAAGGACAAAGATCTCTCTATCCACATGCCACGTCACGCAATACCACCCTGACTTGTCCCAGGGGTGTAAAGTAAACGGTTTTGAGAGTATAAGGTTGTGTTCTAACCGGTTTTAAAAATGAGGGTTGTAAATTAAACTAGGTCGTAAGTTCAGGGTTGAAATGTGCACTTCTCTCCATTTTCAGCGTACCACCCAAAACTGAAGTTTCTCTCACCTTCCAACTCAGGCAGGAATCTCCCCGCTTGCTGCCGGCGCCGCCGCCGCCGCCTGCCGTTATGCTCCGCCTGCGAAGCCGCATCCTCGCCTATCTCCTTTATTCTCCTGCCCCCTACCACATCTTCCCTCTCCACCGACTGCTCTCTGCGGCTGAGGCCGAGCCTGCTGCCTCCCCAACTCCCGCGTTCGCCGTCCAGCAGTACCTCGTCGACACCTGCGGCTCACCCGAGCCCAGGCGCTCAAGGCCTCCGCTAAGCTCTCCCACCTTAAGTCCCCCACCAACCCCGACGCCGTCCTCGCCTTCCTCGCCGGCCTCGGCCTCTCCAGCGCCGACGTCGCCGCCGTGGTCGCCAAGGACCCGCTGTTCCTCTGCACCGGCGTGGAGAAAACCCTGGCTCCCAACCTCGTCGGGCTCACTGGCCTCGGCCTCTCACCCACCGAGATCGCACGCCTTGTCTCGCTCGTCCCCAGCAGCTTCCGATGTACATCCATCGTCTCCAACCTACCGTACCACCTCAACCTCTTCGGCTCGTACGAGAACCTCCTCAAGGTAATCAAGAAACCCTGCAATCTCCTCGGATGCAGCATCGAGAAGGTGGCCAAGCCCAATGTCGCGTTCCTGCGGGAGTGTGCGCTCGGTGATTGCGATATTTCCAAGCTATGCTCCAATATGCCACGGGTGCTCAGCACGAACCCGGAGTGCATCCATGCGCTGGTGGTGTGCGCCGAAGCTCTTGGTGTGCTCCGTGGCTCTGGGATGTTCAGGCAAGCGCTGCACGCTGTCGCATTCAACAACCAGGAGAAGATCGCCGCCAAAGTCGATTACTTGAAGAACATGTTCAGGTGGCCAGATGCCGAGGTGCGCATTGCTGTGTGTAAGGCTCCAAAGGTACTGTCGAAGTCTAAGGAGGCGCTGCAGAGCAGTTCAAAGTTCCTCATGTCTGAGGTGGGGTTGGAACCCACATACATTGCTCATCGGTCGGCAATGATCACTTATAGCTTGGAGGGCCGGCTCAGGCCCCGGTACTATGTTGTGAAGTTTCTCAAGGAAAATGGGTTTCTAGATCGTGACCGGAGCTACTATTTTGCAGTCAAGTTGACCGAGAAGGCATTCATGGAGAAGCACATATCCCCTAACGATGAAGCTGCACCGCACCTCGCTGAAGACTATGCTGCAACCTGCAGAGGGGAAGTGCCGACTAGATTCAGATTTACATGAACCAAGGACATGCTATGAAAATTGGTACCTGTGTGTTGGTTGTCTAACGTCGTAAGGCTGTTTGATGTTGGTTTGGTCATTTCTAACAAGTGATGAAACGATAATGTGTTCCCGTCCTGATATGGTAATGCCATCATTCAGTAGAGAAGAAACCTGGCTTGGTTATGAACTTGTTCCCCGATAGCGTCGGTTTTTTAAGTTCAGCACAGTGGTTATCCAGGCATTTTCATGGCATGATATTTAGCACACATATTCGAACTAATAAAGTGTGACATCAAGACATTAAATTTCTATTTTCAAATTAGTTGCTGGTGCATTGTAACAGTTTTGTTAATTTTTTAGAGGAAACGCAAAAGACCTTTGCGTTTCATTACATTGGAAAGAAAGAGTTTGTTACAATCCTCCTAGGAGGCCATCACACGGTTACACGGTTACAGGAACTCAATGTACATCCCAGGTCTGGGGTAGAATGGCTCGTAGGCCAAGAGCTCCAGCTCGTGCCCAAAGGGCGGCCTCGTCTTTGATCCCCGCGACCACTCCGTTGATTGAAGGTCTAGCGTTGTTGAAAACGCAATCGTTGCGGTGTTTCCAGATCATCCAGGGAACAAGCAACGTTGCGGATGCGAGGCCCTTGTGCATTGGTTTCGGAGTCCTCTGCCTCGCCGTCTGCCACCATTCGACCAGGCTTGCCTCGGCGTTGGGCACCTGGCAGGTGAGGCACAGCCATGCGAGGATGTCGTGCCAAACCTGTCGGGAGAAGGGGCAACCCAAGAACAGGTGCAGGATCGTCTCTGGGGCTTGGTCACAGAGCGGGCAGCGTGGTGGGTGCGGCAGGCCGCGCCGAGCTAGGCGATCCGCCGTCCAGCATCTGTCAAGGTTGGCAAGCCAGTGAAAGAAACGGACACGCGTGGCGCCCAGCACTTCCAAGTGAGCTTCCAAGCATGGCACGAGGTTGAGCCCTGGAACATGGCTAGGTATGCGGACTGTGCGGTGTAGGTGCCGCTTGCGTTCCACAGCCAGCGTGTGCTGTCCGGCTCGTCGGTGAGGGTGACCTGCTCAATCCTTTGCCAGGTTAGCAGATACTCCCCGATCTCCTGGATGCCGATCGTGCCTTGGATATCGGAGGCCCATCGATGTGCTTGCAGGCCTTCAGCCACGGTTCTGATCTTGCGGCGGCGCTTGGGGATGCAGGCATACAGGTGGGGCGCGATCTCGGAGATTGAGCGCCCACCGATCCAGCGATCCTCCCAGAAGCGAGTGCGTTGGCCGTTGCCCACGATCGTGATGGTGGAGGCGAAGAAGAAATCGCGCTCCTCTTTCGTGAACTGCAGGTCAAGGCCACTCCAGGCTCTGTCGGTGTCCGTGCGGCTGAGCCATAGCCAGCGCATGCGCAGGGCCAGACCGGTGTGCTCCAAATCCTGGACACCAAGGCCACCAAGTGAAATAGGCCGGCAAACTCTGCGCCAATTCACGTGGCAGTGGCCTCCATTGGCGTCGGCCCGCGCTGCCCAGAGAAATCCCCTCTGAATTTTCTCAAGTAGCTTCAGAATCCTCTTCGGGGGCGCTAGAGCAATGAGCTGATGGATGGGAATTGCACTCAGGACGGCTTTGACGAAAGCTAGGCGTCCAGCTCGGTCCATGAGGTGCGCCTTCCATGTAGGCAGCTTGCTTGCGGTCTTGTCGACGACGACTTGCAGCTGGGCACTCGTGGGCCGCCGCAGTGTCAGCGGGATGCCGAGATAAGTGATCGGCAGGTCGACAATGGGGCATCCAAGCAGCTGCACAGCAGGCGCCGCGTCGTCTGCATGACAGCGAATAAGGGTCGCTGTACTCTTCTGGAAGTTGACACGCAGGCCCATGGCGCGCCCGAACAAGTGCAGAATTTCCTTGACGGCGATCACATCATCAGGCGAGGCATGGCAGAAGAGGATGACATCGTCGGCGTAAATCGAGATGACAGGGATCGCACGGCGCGGATGGAGTTGCTGCAGGATACTCATCTCAGTCGCGCGGCGAAACAGGCGTCCAAGAGTGTCCACCCCCAGCACGAAGAGTTGTGGGGATAGGGGGTCGCCTTGGCGGAGTCCACGGCGGTGCCAAATCGCAGGTCCTGGGGCTCCATTGAGCAGCACCTTTGTGCTGGCCGAAGAGAGGAGCACGGCGAGCCAGCCGAGGAAGCGGTTGCCGAACCCATAGCGGCGAAGTACCTCAAACAGGTAAGGCCATGAAATCGAGTCAAAGGCTCGTGCCAAATCCAGTTTGAGGAGAACGCGCGGAGCGACGAGCTGGTGCAGGAGGCGCGCGGACTGGCGCACAAGCACGAAGTTGTCGTGCAGGCTGCACATTGGGATGAAGGCGTTCTGGATCGGGCTGACGAGGTCGTTCAGCTTGGGCGCGAGACGCAGCGAGAGGACCTTGGCAAAGATCTTGGCGACGAGGTGTATGAGGCTGATGGGCCTATAGTCTCCCAGGCAGCTCGCATCGGCACGCTTCGGGAGGAGCGTGAGAAGCCCCTGGTTCAGGCGACTAAATCTCCGCCCTCGAAGGTCATATAGCTGCTGGAAAACATCGACGAAGTCCTGCTTGACCACGTGCCAGCAAGAGTGCAGGAATTCCGCGGTGAACCCGTCGGGTCCCGGTGCCTTGCGCGCCGGCAGCCGCTTCACGGCCTGCCAGATTTCATCCTCGCTAAAGGGTGCTTCGAGCTCCTCCAGATCCGCAGGCTCAATGATGTGCTGCAGGTCAATAGTGTAGTCCCGCGGCTGATCAGTTCCCAGCATGGCGTCGAAGTGCTCGAAGGCCGCCGCGGCCATGTCCGCGGGATCGGTGAGCACGTTCCCGTCCACCATCAAGCTGTAAATTCTGTTCTTTTGCTTGCGGTACGTGCACTGGCGATGATAGAAGGACGTGTTTGCATCGCCATCCTTGAGGAACGCAATGCGAGCACGTTGCCTAGCCATAGTTCGCTCCAGGGACGCGAGGCCAAGGTATGAGAGCTTGATTTGCCGCCGCAGCCAGTCCTCGTGGGGGGTGAGCGGCCGAAAATCCTGGGCAGCATCGAGGCGCAGCAACAGCTCGCGTGCGATCACGAGCTTGTCTCTGATGGTGCCGAACGTGCGAGCACTCCAGCTCGTCAGTTTGCGCGCGGTGGCCTGAAGGCGGCAGAACATACGCCGGAAGGGGTCCGGGTCGTTCACCGAGCTCCACGCGGTCGCGACGACCTCCTGGTAGCCATCGAGGCGAGTCCAGTACTCCTCGAAGTGGAAGCGGCGGTGTGCCGGCGGCAGCGGCGAACAATCTAGGATGAGTGGGCTGTGGTCAAAGACCACAGAGGCCAGACATCGTAGGTGACATTCGCCATGCTGCTCCTCCCAATCAGCGGTGCACAGGACACGATCGAGGTGCACAAGTGTTGGCGGGTTCTGCTTGTTTGACCAGGTGTACCGGCGGCCATTGAGGTAAACTTCCTTGAGCGCCAGGTCATTGAGGACACGCCGGAATCGCCCCATCATGCGTCTGTTGACGTTGGTGTTGTTCTTGTCCTCGTCGCGATAGATTAGGTTGAAGTCTCCACACAGCATCCACGGACCCGCGCAGGCTGCGCGAACGTCGCGGATTTCCTGGAGGAACGCGATCTTATCATTGTCCTCTTGTGGGCCGTACACGACGGTGATCCACCAAGGTGTAGCCACGCTGGACGGGGTCGAGACCTGGGCAGACAATGTGTTGTTGGTGAACATCGGGTTCGTGATTGACACGTCCCGGCTCTTCCAGGCCAACAGAATGCCGCCACGGGTACCTGTCGCAGGTAGGTACACATAGTCGTCAAAATCTGAGCCTAGGGCTTCCAAGACAATGTACGAGTAGATGGTTTCCATTTTAGTTTCCTGGAAGCACACGATGGAGGCATCCGTGGTTACAATGAGCGAGTGGATTGCTATGCGTCTTGCGCGTGAGTTAAGGCCGCGCACGTTCCATATGATGATCTTGAGGCCGTGATCCATGGGAAAAGGGATCGGCGTGAGGGGCACAGCAGCGCGGCTATGCTTCGATCGGGCTGCCCGTGATCACCGTGGTGATCGGCGCCGTCTCCGGATCTTCTGGTAGCTCGCGATCGACAAGCTTGGCAATTGCCCTGAGAACTTCGCGTGAGATTGGAGCCGCGAACAGTCCCTCATAGGCCTGCATTGCCTCAGCAGTGATCGGCTCGTCGACACCAACAATGCCTAGGGTGCGGAGGATCTGGACATGGGCGCGTCTCGCGGCGGTTGGCGGTGCCGTGGCCTTGGTGGTTGTTGGCGTTGCCGATCGACCGCGTCGCGGCGGTGCGAAGCTGAGCATCTGCTGCTTTCTCTGCTTGCGTCCTGGGGTGGGCAGCGCCGCGCAAAGCGGCTTGGTGGCCTCAGCCAGGAAATCCCCCAGCGTCCATTTGGTCACACGAGGTTGGCGCTGTCGAGATCGCTGCAGGGTGATCGGTGGCGAAGCGAAGCGCGTGTCGGATCTGACCGGGGCGGAGGGAGGCGCGCGGGTCGCAGTCGTGCGCTGTGCCGTGGCCGGTGTGGTGGGCTCGGCCTGGGGCACGGCTGCGCTGGCAGGCTGTTGTAGGATCTCCACTTGGGTCTGCGTATGGGCCGCAGCGCTAGGGTGAGGATGAAAATCTTGGACTTCTTTTTCGCGGGGTACAAATTTGTATTTGTCGATGATCACAATGTGCTGATCACTGCCATATATGCAGTTTTGATCTAGTATGTTGGTTGCTTGCTTGGGTTCTGAGCTGAAAATCTGCAGACTAACTTTGTTTACAAATAGTAACTTTTGTGAAAGCGGGTCATTCTAGTTCTCTGTATCAGTTTTTTCGTTTATCTTTCTCTTGTATTTTTGGTTGGCCCACTGGCTGATACTTTATCTAGGGACATCTGATCTCAAAACTGAATAGTGCAGTAGTTGGCTATTACCATTTTTGTTGGTGGCCTACCCATGCAGCACTAGGTAACATATTTTTCTAAGTCCCTGGTATTTGTGCAGGAGAGGCAAATTGATGCTCGTATGGTATGGTGCTGAAAATCAGAAGGCACTTCATCCAGTAAAGTGTAACTTATTAAGGTAACCTTAAGAAATGTTATAGCATTACAATTTAATCTCTGCCATGTAGGAATTTGTGTCTTACAACATTTTATATATGTACTACATTATCCGGAATTACACTTCATGTGGAATTATCATGGAAATAACAGGGAATTAATGATGTGGAATTATACTTAAGGAAATATACTTAAGGAAGCCGGTTACTGATATACTGGAACACAGTATTATATATACTGGAATTATACGATGTATAAAGCCCGGGCACAGTATTATCAGGAAAGCCAGGTTGTTCATATGTTGGCTATATGAATTGATTAAAGCCTGTGAATTTGAATTTAGATTCAAATTCGGCACGTGACTCACACACGTGTGCTCGTGGGACTAATTGCAGATTGAGACTCCTAGATGGTTACTGATGATCGTGGTTGGTTTGGTTAACCTGGAGTCTCTGGAATATATCTGTGGAATTACGGTTTAAATAAAACCGGAAATTAACACTATATAAAGGTCCCTAACCCCTAGCCTCAAATTGATCATTGTGAGCGGCACCACGGAAAAGGATCGAGAAATAGGGGTTAGACCGAATTAGTGCTAAACCTAACATTGGTATCAGAGCCGAAGGTTCGTCGCCGGATGAGAGTCAATCCGCTGCATGCTCATCTTCGTCGACGGCCAGAAGTCTAATCCGCTGCGTACTCATATGCACCATCTATATAGATGCCCTTGGCATACTTTTCTAGGATAGTAAGTCATATGCACCATCCTCTACTTTATATCTTCTTTTGTAGACGCGCTTTTATACTTGGTTTAGTTTTACAGTCTATTCTGAAGACATGTATTCTGGAATTGGAGAAAAGAGAATGAAGATGTCGAAGACTGTTACCTTAGCCAAGAGTCTGTGGCCGTTGCTTCGGCAGTGGTAATCTGGAAAAACTCTGTCATTGTATGTGGCCTGAACATTTAAGCGTGGCCTGACCATTTAACTGAGTGACTTAGCCCAGACTGTTACCTTACCCACAAGGTAAACCAGCTTCATGGCGGCCACAGAGCAGTCAAGGAGGAGTTTAGGAGGATGAAGAGAAGACACCGGTAGTACGAGACACTCTAGAGGAAAGAACTTAAGAACAACAATAGGGGGAACGATTATTTTGACTCACGACGCGCCGCTTCTTTTTGTTTCCTTCCTTTTTTTTTTGCCGGGGGAAGCTCGCCGTTTCTGCTGGGAAACTTCCTGTCCGTCCCGAGATGGCCCAGCCCTGCAAAGCCCAACCAAAACGTAGTCACAGTGAACTGTGAAGCGACGGCACCATCTCTCCATGTCCGCAATCTCCAGCCGTTGGGTCTCCTTCGAGGTACGAGCTTCAGCCCGTGTTCATCCAGCGAGTAGTTGAATCCCACTGGCCTTCACAGAATCTAGAAATAAACGGCGCTAGATCGGCACATTCCGCCTGGCACCGCACTGTATGTATGCACATGACTGTCTATCAATTCTCAGGGCAATCTATTGTGCCCATGTTTTTTTGTTTTCCTCCCAGTCTAACTTCGAATCTGAACATGCTTCGGCAGCCAGAACTTGTCCAACGATTTTGGATTCAAAACTGAGTCTGCTTTGGTATCATATCTGCCCCTGGCGGCCTGTTTGGAATCAGATGCTGAAAAGCTCTGGCACAAGATTGGGTTATAGGATTCAGGCTGCAAAGGCACTATCTCTTAGTGCCTGGTTTGGTCCCGCCGCTCACTCGCCGACTCATTCTTAGGCGCATATGGGCGGGCGGTGCGTTGGCTTGTGCTATGTTGGAGTTGGCGTCGGACTCCTGGAGTTCCGTTCTTCAGTCATGACGCGGCCTAGAAGCTCAGTGTATCGTCTCCTCGAGATGGTGCAAGGCGAGTTCTTGTCGTTCGGCTTGTGTGGGTTGTGTTGTCAACCGTGTGGCGTCATGTTTGTATCGTGTAGCCTACTTGGCGTTGTACTGGCCGTCTTGGCCTTTTCTCTACTATATTAAAGTGGAGACGGTGGTGATGGTCGTACGTCGTCCACTCACCTCGCACGAAAAAAAAAATCACCGTCCGCGTCCCGCGACTTGTGAAACCCAGCGATGTAAACCACGATGGGAGGAAAAACCGCCGGCACGACCCACGCACGCACGATTCGCTCATCGCATCCTATCCTAGAAAGAGAACCTCCGTGTTCTTGATATGCCGCCGTCGTAATCCTCGATTCAGACAAGGAAACAATGGCCTCGCGCATGTAATTTCCATCTCACAGACCATGATGTCCGATTTCACTATCACTGGGCGCCATCTCAGTTGACGGGAGGAGCGAGCCATCGCCCTAGCGTTGACGAATGACGAGCGCCGACCGCAGCCCGCGTCAGCGCTAAGAGCGCCTCCCGTTTAGACGCCTCCGCCGCCATGGCAGCTCCTGCACCGGTCACCGACACAAGGTGAGCCACCGATACAAGCACCTCTACCCCATACCCCGAGAGGCGGCCACCGGAGCACCCTCTTCTCGGAGCTTCAGATCCATGGCTCGCCAAGGACACGGAGGAGCTGTCGGTATTGGAGCGCGAGAGCTTCAGCCCGACGCTGAGGCATGGCACCCGTTCCGGCCGCGGTCGGCGACCCTGCTGCACCTCTGCTTCGGCGTGGTGCTGAAGCAGTACATGGCTCATGGAGTACATGGCCGGCAGCAATGACGGCGGCAGGTCGGTGGTGCGAGAGGTCGCGCCGTACGAGTGGAGTCCGTCGTGGTCGGGTTTCTTGGGACGTGGATCAAGGAGTGGCTCCGGCCTCCTGGTCGTCAAGGAGAGCGTCCTCATAGCCAAAGACAACGAGGTGAGATTTCCTGGTCGCATATTCGTCCATCAATCAGACATGCTCATGATGCATACAAGTTCCAGGTTCCAACCAACCAACTTAATTTTGCAGTTTATTTTTATCTCTCAGGAAGACCAGACGCATGCGTTTCTTTGATTTCTCTTATACGTATATATTCAGTTTTTCACTATGCATTTGTTTGGTTAGTAACGTACATCTTCTCAGCACCTATGGTTGTTCAGTTTGACTGGAGCTCCCTCTCCCCGGAGTTCATATCCATGGCAGCACAAACAGCGGTAAAGAAACTCATAGGGAGATGGGCTGGTTCTTGGTGCTGGCATGAATAAACAAGCGTGCGGCAGCCTTGAGCTTCCCGCACATGGCCTGAACAAATTCTAGATGCTGATCTTTCCAGCTGTACTACTCAATCTCGCCCCGTACTAAATATCATATACACTGATACACATGCTCATGCATATTAGAAGGTTAGTGAGATGATTTTGTAGTAACAACTGCCCTCTGTCTGAAAGATGAAACTGTTAATTCATCTTTCTATTGTGACGTCGATGCTTGGCTTATGTGGTTGCAGATTGACTTGCGATATCTTGAGCGATCACCGTGTCCAGGGATGAGCAGTTAGAGAAGAGTGTTTTGCCAATAGTAAGGTGACATTTATTTTATTTACATTCATCTTGGTTGGATTTAGAATAAGATCCAGCTACAGGTGATTATTAATCACTAATGTATTCTATATGAGATATATCAGTCAATGATGGATTCTATTTCAATACAGAAAGACGTGCAAGTAGATCTAATCAGAAGCAGAAAAGCAGGAGTTGAATCAGCAATAGGAATCCACCATGTCGTTGATCTCATTGCATGAAAAGAAAACTGATTCTATAATATCTGTATTTCTTTTGGGTATGGGGAACTTCCTATAACAATAACCGTCGAATATCATTCCTTGTGAAATATATGCTGAATTGCTCTTCACTGATTAAATCATATGCAAGCTATTCATGTTTTAATGTATCATTATTTGTCCTCTTTCAAGTCCATACTAAGTTTGAACGATCGTTGTCTTTGCCCGTGTTTTAGATACAATCAAATCTTGCAGCAGATACATCCTTGTTTGTTGATAATTAAAATCCACAGGTTGGAGATGAGGTCTATACAAACAATGGCATGACAATTGTACTCCTTTTTTTTTAATATTCATTTTAGCTGAGATAAACAAAAAATATATAACTTATACATATATATTTTGATTCTCTGATATGCTATGATCATGGCATCCGAACGGTCGCGTCAACTATGAGATCAAATGTTTAATTGTTTTTCTATATCAATTGTTGTTTCATGTAAATCATGTCTAAGAATAATCTTTGTTGGACCGTGGCAACGCACGGGCATTCAACTAGTCTTCTATGAAATTTGATGCACCTTTCCAGGGTGTATCCTTGTTTTTCTATCTCTTACCGCTGGCGCATGATTCTTTCTTGCTTTTGGTGTAACTGGTGTTAGAAAATAAATGGTAGATGTTTATATAGCTATTCAAGTGCTTACATGAGTTAAACTTCGTGGTCTGTTTTTCTAGTTGCTATGTTTGGTAGACCCCTTATATAGTTTCTCACCGGCGACAATGATTTGCTATATTGCATTATTGCTATAGGAAGTTGTCTAGTGTCTGTTAGAAGTAATCTTGTCATATCTATGCATGAAGTTTCTGATAGGTCATGAAGTATCCAGTATGTAAGAGTCTTGTTAGAAGCAAGTCTGCAGCTCTGTAGTAGTTTCTAGAGTACTGTAGCCGACCTACTGTTCAGTGAACAGTACCGACCTAGATAGTCTATATAAGGATGTACCCCTTTGTATGAGAACAAAGCTTGCAAGCCAAAATGTAGGCTCAAGCATATGTATGCACTATATAGAGCATATATGTGGTGTGTCATATATGCATATGTGTTAGTGTGTGTGAAGCACAACCGTAATGGAAGGAGTGATTTAGCTCCAACAGTGTCGAAGCTGTTTTCTTTTTTGTCCTGTTGGACTTGAGCCACGTTTGCCTTAAGTACTATGCCAGATTTGTCATGTCTGGCACTGATATGTGTGCATGGGTAAAATTTGTCACAGTTTTGAAAAATTTACCACTTTTGATGCCTTTCCTGCTCTTAATTATGCAGGACCCCTCTCAAATTTAAGTATACCAAGTTGGGATCTCAGCTGTATAAGGACAGGCGTGAATAAGAGAGAAGTAGATGACGGGTGGATCAGGTGTGGTGGCGATAGACAACGGGGGTCTTCTGAAGGCTGGTTTTGGTGGGGACGAGGACCCGATGGCCGTTCAGCCGTTGTCCCCAACTGTATAGCCAAGTCTCCTGGTACCAGTGCAGATTCGAAGAAATGGCTAGCAGCTGACCAGCTGCAGGCACACGACGTCAACGTGACTGGCATGACGCTGATGAGGTGCAGCGGACGGTGTGGGAACGGGGTCCTTCGCAACCTGCTCTAGGTGGATCCCACTAATTCATCCTTGCTGCTGGTGGAGCCGCACTTCATCCCTCCAGGACTGCACCATGCTACTGATGAACTTGTGTTTGAGGAGTTTGGCTCCAACTTTCATCCAAGTTGTGCAGATTTGCCTGAATGCTCGGAGTATTATAGTATACCTTATTTTCTTACTAGTAGCTGGGGCACTCCACCTGTGTATGATCAATCCATTGATTTACATTGTTGTTGCACACCCCCTGATCATCTTTGCTATTTGGTTGAATCATTGGGGTGATTGGCGCACCTTATTAGCTGGTGCACTAAGTAAGACTTAGGTATGAAATGTGATGCATACATATATTACTAAGTAAGACTAATGGGTAGGTATGAAATGTGATGCATTACTCTATACTATAATCCCGGCTAGCACCCATTTACGTTTATTTGCGCCGATATACTTGCAAGTCTCAGAGAACCATCATGTGCGGCAAATTGTTTCTTGTGTTGCCGATTTCGTGTGTAACTCATTCTGGATCACCTGATTTGTATGTCACCTTCAACATGGCTGCATGTCAAGTTCAAAATAATGAACCCATTTTCCAGTGATATGTACAGGTATGGAGTGCCCCGTGTTTACACGTTAGCCATGATTCTTTGCTTATTTTTGGTTTGTTGTCAGTAGTGTTCATTTGAATTGTTATACCATGACCCCCCTGGTGTGGACCACAAGATCTCATCGTTGTAGGAAAGGCAGATGATTAAATGAGCTTCAGTTTGAAATATATTCCTTTGCTGAATTCTGCAGTATATTTATGGATCTAACTGTTTTCCTTGTAAGATGTGCAACTTTGTCCATTGCTTTTAGTTCTATGATCTGCAACATGTCAAGGGAGAAGTGACTGTTCAAGAAGGCTCCGTTGAGCGGCCTGAGCTTGAGTATTCCATTTATTCACTGCAGCTCATGTGAGTGGTATTTATCTGTAGAAGTGTTGCTAACCAGGTCAGTGATTGCTGACTACTTATCAGCTTCTGTTTTGGCTAATATATAACGAAATTATTGTAAGAATAATCAGTGGATGTGCCAATAAAAATATATTCACAACCTAAAGTCCTATGATCTATGCATAACTTGAGAAACTGAATTAAGTTGTGTTGACCAACTGTTGTGGATCAGTTTCTCAGGTTATGTATAGGTCAGTTTCTCCACAACAATTGGTGAGAAAACCACCTCAGGTTCTACAAGTTGAGCAAATGGATGGCGCTGGTGATATCTCTTCTCCCCCCTACCCCACCACGTCCCCACATACTTCCAGTAATAGCTAACGGACTGTAGGAGGTATACAAAAGTAAGAAGCAACCTTGCCAATGCTTGTTTAGGACTGACTGAGGTTGTCAAACTTGGTCGCTGAGCGGAGAGACATCAGATTGTTGATTTTTCCTATCCTTATCTACGGGCTATCTGCTTATAGATATGTTGATGTAAGATGCATTTCCTTCTTTTTTTAGCAACTTGGAAATGCTGTGAAAGAAAATCTGGATGTCCATGGGTGGCTCCAGCCGCTTGGTGGTGGTGGTGGAAGAAGCTTTATTGGAAGTCCTCCTCGGTGTGCTAGGGAGCTCGCAAGCCTGCCGGCTAGCACGTGGTTTTTATGGCAATACTGCCTTGTATTACATACAGAGATAGCACCAAATGGGTGTACAGCTGCCAAGATCTCAAGTGGCAGCCCAAGTGGGTACGTACTAGTGCTGTCCTAGTCACCAATCTTGACTCCCCACAGCAGTCAGCTTTGTTGTTCACACTCTTGCCCCTCTTCCATCGAAATTCTCTATATACACCATCTTCTTCCTTCCCTGAAAGTCTGAATATCAGAGCAGAGCACATATCGCACTCCTTCTCCATGCCTCTCCTCTGCACATTATTAGTCGGGCTTCTCCTCTTGTACACTCCCCACTGGTGCTTCTCTGCAGCTTCCAACGACGACACTCTCACGGCAGGCCAAGTGCTCGCTGTCGGCGGCAAGCTCGTCTCAAGAAATGGCAAGTTCGCGCTCGGCTTCTTCCAGCCAGCAGCAAGCACCGCCATGAGTAGTAAGTCCTCCAACAATGCCACCAGCTCCAGCTGGTACCTTGGTATATGGTTCAATAAGATCTCAGTTTTCACCACCGTATGGGTTGCTAATAGGGAGCAACCCATCACCAACACCAACCTCAACCTAACACAGCTCAAGGTATCAACCGATTGCAATCTTGTCATCGTAAACCATGTCGGGGACACTGAATCTATAGTTTGGTCCACTCACATTGTCAATAATAGGACACGAGCTAGCAACCTGAGCAACACCTGTGCTGCCGTTCTCTTGAACACTGGAAACCTTGGCCTCACTGCCACAGAGAGTCCATCATCATCTGACCAACTGTTGTGGCAGAGCTTCGACTACCCAACAGATGTTGTGCTTCCTGGTGCCAAGTTTGGCCGGAACAAGGTCACCGGTTTAAATCGCCAACCCGTCTCAAGAAAGAGCCTCATTGATCTGGGTCTCGGTGCATACAGCATCGAACTAGACACCACCGGGATTGTCCTCAAGCGCCGCAACCCCTCGGTAGTGTACTGGAATTGGGCATCCTCTAGAACATCATCGTTGAATCTGATACCGATACTCAAGTCTCTTCTAGATTTGGATCCACGGACCAAAGGTTTGATTAACCCATCATATGTTGACAACAACCAAGAGGAGTACTACATGTACACTTCACCGGATGAATCACCGTCTTCCACGTTTGTCTCATTAGACATCTCTGGTCAGATCAAGCTGAATGTTTGGTCTCAAGCCAACCAATCTTGGCAAACCATATATTCCCAGCCCGCTGATCCCTGCACTCCAGCGGCTACCTGCGGACCTTTCACGGTCTGCGACGGCAATGCACAACCATCTTGTGATTGTATGGAGAAATTCTCCGAGAAGTCGCCGCAGGATTGGGACTTCAATGATCGAACAGGAGGTTGCATCAGAAATACACCTTTACACTGCAGCACTAGTAGTAACAACACAAACATGACAAGTTCCACAGACATGTTCCACCCCATTGCTCGAGTTACATTGCCCTACAAACCACAAAGCATAGACATTGCTACCACACAAAGCAAATGCGAAGAAGCTTGTCTCAGTTCCTGCTCCTGCACTGCTTATTCCTATAACAATAGTAGATGCTTTGTATGGCACGGGGAATTGCTTAGTGTAAATCTGAATGATGGCATTGATAATACTTCGGAAGATGTTCTTTACCTTCGCCTTGCCGCCAAAGATCTGCTGCCAAGTTTGAGAAAAGACAAAACAAAAACAAACGTTGGACTTGTTACTGCTGCAAGCATTATTGGTTTTGGGTTACTAATGCTCATGCTGTTGTTATTGATTTGGAGGAACAAATCCAAGTGGTGTGGTTTGCCTTTGTACGACAATCAAGGTAGTGCTGGTGGAGTTATAGCCTTCAGATACACTGATTTAGTTCATGCCACTAAAAATTTCTCAGAAAAGCTAGGAGGTGGTGGTTTCGGTTCTGTATACAAGGGAGTGCTAAGTGACCCGAAGACTACTATAGCAGTGAAAAAGCTTGATGGTGACCGTCAAGGAGAAAAGCAATTCAGGGCAGAGGTGAGCTCAATTGGACTGGTCCAACATATCAACCTAGTCAAGTTGATTGGTTTCTGTTGCGAAGGTGATCACCGACTACTTGTATATGAACACATGTTGAATGGATCTCTTGATGGTCATCTATTTAACAGGAATGTTGCTTCTGTCCTAAATTGGAACACTAGATATCAGATAACCCTTGGAGTTGCTAGAGGATTGTCCTACTTGCATCAGAGTTGTCACGAATGCATCATACACTGTGATATTAAACCAGAAAACATACTTGTGGACACATCATTTGTTCCTAAAGTCGCTGACTTTGGGTTGGCAGCGTTTGTGGGAAGGGATTTTAGCCGAATTCTGACTACATTCAGAGGAACTGCAGGTTATCTTGCCCCAGAGTGGCTTAGTGGAGTTGCTATTACACCTAAAGTTGATGTTTACGGCTTCGGTATGGTACTGTTGGAGATCATATCAGGAAGGAGGAATTCACGTGAAACATACGACAGTACAAACAGCAGTTACCATGCTGAATACTTTCCTGTGCAAGCCATCAGCAAGCTTCACGGGGGAGACGTGAAGAATTTGGTGGATCCGCAGTTGCATGGGGATTTCAACTTGGAAGAGGCTGAAAGGGTTTGCAAAGTTGCATATTGGTGCATCCAAGACGATGAGTTTGATCGGCCGACCATGAGTGAAGTGGTCCAGGTTCTCGAGGGTCTACAGGAGATCGATATGCCCCCGATGCCAAGATTACTTGCAGCTATAACAGAACAATCTGGTGCTGCAGCTTCATTGTAATAATAACTAGCAGTCAATGCTATTATTTTGGCAAATTTTGAAGTTGTAGTAATGTGGAGTGGAAGGAATAAAAAAAGAAGCAAAGCTTACAGTTGCTAATTGAATTGTCTCCTGTTTAGTGTCAATTATGGTAAGCAAGCATTGTTGCAAAATATGGCAGAAATTGAAATATGTGTATGTTTTGTTCATGGGATAGTTCGTTATACATCCTTAAATCGAAGGAACATGTTGATATATACATGGCACTAAGTGTTGATATATACATGCCACTATCCGTTCTTCATTGAGAGCACACATAGCCTGGTCGTCCCTCGTGCTCACTTGATGGTGTGGCCTTCTCACATGACTCAATCTGCTCGACGAAACATGTGTGGCCTGCTCCAGCGCCGGCATGGCTGCGCAGGAAACCTGGGTACACATGAAAAAGTAGTCTAGGTTTAATGACGGCCAAAACTGACATGACGGTATGTGATATGTTGACTATGGCTACATATAAATTCACTTATGGATATGATTGCTTTTCGAGTGTCTTGAAGATTGTAGTGCTGATAGAATTCTTGTTTTCATTTACCATATTACTTGAAACAAGGAATCCAATGGCACTATTATTTTTTTCTGAAAAATGTTTTTGCTCCAGAGTAACTTTTCAAATTAATCATGAGGTTATTATATGCAGACTCCTAGAAAAAAGCAGCCTCCAGTGGACGAAAAGGTGTCACATAAATATGACAGTAAGATTCATAGCCCTGTCAGGAAGAGCACAGCAAGTGCTCTGGCTCCTTCACCTTGGTAAGAAAAGCATCCTCCTACTGTAAAGACCGACACCTTGGTTTTAAGCAGCATAAAATTCGCAACTTTGGTAAAGATTTCCCAGAGCAGCAATGAACTGTTTCTCTTCTGTTTGCTGCATTTTTTTCTTTTGTATTGTTTGCAAATGTTTTACTGAATATATGTGCTATGTTTAGGTGTTTGCCTTTGTAGGCAGAAGCATCTGGGAAGCAGGGAGCATGCACCACAGGATTTTCAAGGTACTGCATTGCACACTGTGCTCGCGCGTCCATACTTAATTGCGTAGAGAAAAAGCTGCAGACAATCATCCCCACTAAGAACATCGAGATGCCTTATATGTCTTCTCATGCCACGTAATTTTAATTTTTGTCGACTGTCCCTCCAGCCATAGCCATAGCTCACAATTACTGTCGAGGGCAGCCGTATAGAAGGAAACTATTTTGGCCTGGTTGGCATCGAACAACGAAGCAGCATAGTCTTTTTTTCGAGGGGTACGAAGCAACATAGTCACAGGGAAACAAGAGCTAGCGGAATAACCATCACGCAAAAACGCTGGTTTTATGAGAATCTTCATGCACCATCAGATTTGATACTTACCACCACTAGCTAAGTACCCTTGTGCTGCCCACGGAAGATCACATATTACACTAAATCTGCTAGATCCATCTTTTAATCAATATATGTATTGATACTTTGAAAAAAATAGTCTTTAAAAATATGTGCTGTCTTCTGGTATCTTTATCTCCCATGCTATGATCTATCAAATCTGCTCGAGTGTACTTGATGAAACTAGCTAGCTTAGTAATGTTCATAAACAATATTGCAAGCACAATCTTGGTTCAAATTCAGAAAAGGATTGAATCAAACACAACAAGCTAGCTGTTCAGAATTCAGAAAACAAGCTAGTCAAAAACCACACAGACACTAAGTTGTTCATAATTGACAAAAGAGGATCGACGGATCGCTGATGGTACTCGTCGCCGGCAAGGTCGTGCTTATGGTACTCAGTTGCACTGATTTGACACCATACAGCTATACAAAGATCAGTGCCAACTGCCAACGTCAGATTGATTTTTCTCTAGAAAATAAAAGGCACAACTCATTTCTCATTTCTAGGTTAAGCCTGAATTCCTGGCGGTATCCCGTTTCCAGCTCACCTCCCATCCAATGTATGGTTTTCTCATTTGTGAGATTTTCTAGTTTTTTGTAAAATGGTTTTTCTAATTGCTCATTTCCACTTTTAATATATAATAGATAGAGTATGGATTTTTTTTTTCATTGAATGGCAGCTCTTGAACACATCAGAAGGAATTAACGGAAATAACACGCATAGCACGCATAGAAATGGCAAAGCCCTGGGTTGTTTCAGCATTGTGCCGTGTTGTAAACCTGTGATCGTCAACAAGCTCACAGCTAAAGCACTAGAATATTGCCGTACAATCCAAACGGAGGCGTAGATTACATTTAAACAACGCCATGGTTCCGATCCTAGACCTGAGCAGCAAAAAGCAGCTGTTACAGGTGGCAAGAGCGTGGGCCCCGGTTGCTGCTTTGCCGCTGCCGTCGGTTCCTTTGCCACGGCATCCGATCGCAAAGTAGCTAGAATCTTCCCACACGACGGCTGCCGAGCTCTGTATGGTGGTTGAACAAGGCGACGTGATCGGCGGAAGCAGATGACGCCAAAGTTGACGCCCGAGAAACTCCATCGGCGGAGCTGACCACGCCGCTCCTGCGCCGTAGGATTGGCTTGAAAAGCCTATGCCAACCGCTAAGAGGAGTATTCCGGTCGAGGCATTGCCGAAGTTTGCAGCGCGCTGTTGCCGTGACCGGAGTCCCATCCAGCCTTCAACACGCTGCTTGAGAGACTCCATAAACCAACGTAAGAACTCCTGCCGTATCCCGTTCCTAGCTGTAGCTTCCTTTCACAGCCAATGTAAGTACGATTTCTCTCATGACTATACTACTTGCTATTCTACACATGGTGCGATTAAGAGATCGGCTATTGTTTCACTGGTGTATTGCCTCCTTGCGACACAAATTGTATAAGTCACACTACTAGAAACGGGACCTTTAGTCTAGGGCCGATTTTGCCTCTAGTCCCGGGTGGCTTACGACCCGAGACTAGAGGGGGGCACTAGTCCCGGGTCAAAAGTTTTGTACTGGTCCCGGGTCGTGAGGGAGCTCTAGTCCCGGGTCGTAATACAACCCGGGACCAGAGGGTTGGTGTCGTAATACGGCCCGGGACTAAAGGTCCGAACGGTTTGCCTCCCGCGCCAGCGATCAAAACGCACTGGAACCGCTGTTGCTACAGTACCGCGACATTTCTGTTCGTCTCCCCTCTCCTTTCTTCTTCCCCATCCTTCCACCATGAATCCAATCACTCGCTACGGGAAGGTGCTCGCACATGGCACGACCAATCTCAATGTCGTCTACACGAACGACAGCGCCAAGGTGCCGGATTTTCTTTCCGATTTCAAGTATTGGCTTGAAGAGGAGGAAGACAACAACAAAAAGTTCATGGGCCTTGATCTCGAGTACACGGCCGATCAAAGAGATGTTGCCGTCATCCAACTTTGTTTCAAGAAACATGTCATGGTCTTCCAGTGGGCAAGGTAATACGAATAGTAGTGGCTAGCTTGTTGATCTCCATGTAATCGAATAGATGACGCTTTTAGTCCCTCTTATATATATGGGATCTTTATATGTAAATTAATCTGGGAAACCGTGAAAGCGGGAAGCCGGGAAAACGTGAAACCGGGAAGCCGGGAAAACGTGAAACCGGGAAGCCGGGAAGACGGGAAAACGTGAAAACTTCCCGACTTTCCGACTTCACGACTTTCCGTACCGACTTCCCGACTTTCCGTACCGACTTCCCGACT
The DNA here is from genome assembly GCA_947311845.1 of Poa pratensis. Taxonomy (NCBI): domain Eukaryota; kingdom Viridiplantae; phylum Streptophyta; class Magnoliopsida; order Poales; family Poaceae; genus Poa; species Poa pratensis. The sequence continues at coordinate 61,796,900 of CAMZMU010000053.1, forward strand.
TCACGACTTTCCGACTTCACGGGAAACCGGGAAGCCGTGAAAACGGGAAGCCGGGAAGCCGGGAAAACGTGAAACCGGGAAGCCGGGAAGACGGGAAAACGTGAAAACTTCCCGACTTTCCGACTTCACGACTTTCCGTACCGACTTCCCGACTTTCCGTACCGACTTCCCGACTTCACGACTTTCCGACTTCACGGGAAACCGGGAAAACGTGAAACCGGGAAGCCGTGAAAACGGGAAGCCGGGAAGCCGTTTGTGATATACATGCAATCAATTAAAAATGATCGAAATTCACATAAAGAACTGTCCACTTTGTTGCAGCAGTATTTAACATGTGTTCCACTTCTTATTATACATACTTGTGCATGCCGAAATATACTTGTTGCACCAGTATTTAACATTTGTTCAATTTTGTTGTTGCAGTAGTGACAAGCACTGTCCAGTACTCATGGAGTTCCTTCGTAGCGGCATACATTTTGCTAGCGTTGATATAACGAATGACAAGATCAAGATGAGGCGCACCTGGGGTATTGAGATACCAGCTGCCTGCCACATTGATATCCAACGCATTTTCAAGCTTAAGCATGACAAGACTTCAATGGCTGATATGGCATTCACCTTGATCGACGAGGAGTATGCTGATATGAAGACAAAATTACCCAACGATCAGCACAAACTCTGGGAGAAGACCCACTTGATGGTATCAACATTGAGTATGCAACAGTAGATGCGTATGTTGCATACGAGGTGTACCGCAAGATTGGAAGCGTCAACTATGGGCAGCGTCACCTAGTACCACCACCAGTGCCCCGTGGGACGTCTACTGCTTCGGAGTATTCTGATTCGGAGGACGAGTAGTGTTTGCAAAATGGCGACGAACACTTCGATCTCTAGCTATCTCTATTATTATGTACTGGTTGGGGTCTCCTGATCCGGACAAGTAGATGTTTGCAGTTTCATATGTGTGTATCTTTAATTATGCTGTAATGGATATCTGAACTATTATTTGTATTAATTATGTCCCTGTTTAAGTATGATGTGATCAAGCTTTCTGAAGCTTTTGATGTATGTGCTGAATTTTTAGATCATGTCATTCTATTATAGTTGTTTCTACATGATAGTACTTTTTGTGAAGAATGTTTGTGAAACTTTTGTCGAAAATCAAGTTTATTATTTCACATAGTAACTAGTACACATAAAAAGACTCTATGCAAGAGGATATATCTTTATTTAATCCGGTTACAGCTGGAGTGCATCACGCTTACATCTTTATTTAATCCGGTTACAGCTGGAGTGTATCACACGCTTACATCTTTATTTAATCCGGTTACAGCTGGAGTCCATGCCATTTTTATTTAACTAACTTCTGCCTCGTCCTAAGCCGCGGGGTGCATCACGAGCGCTCCTCACCCAAAGAGCAGGAACCATCACAGGGCCAATACTCACATGAGAAGGATCCCTATACAATACCTACCATGTATACGGCGACGTACCACCTCCTCGGGGCCCGGATTTCTCACCAAGCTACGCGTTCCGGAAGATAACACCTCCCAGTGCCAGCCCGGCGGAGCCCATTCCCGCACAGGGCCGTTATTGTCCAACAGGTGTCCGGACATCGCCTTCGATCCAAACAGCGGCAAGACGTCTCTGATGATTTGCAACAAGTGTTGGGGATGTTGCTAATCATCAGAGCGTCTTGCCGCTGCTTGGATCCGACCGAGGGGAGGGTTCACCTTCAGCCTCCGCTCTAGGAACTCCTGCCTCTCAGAAATCTTGCTCTCTGCTACCCGTGTGCTACCAAAATGAACTACAATGAGTAGACACTGAGTGCTGAACATGTCCGGGAGGGGGGCTATATATAGGGTACGTAGCTAGGGAACCCGAATGTTTTGTGTTTGAGCGCCACTTCGATCCAAGCAGCGGTAAGACGTCTCTGATGATCTACAACCGTCCGGCAAGACATCTCTGATGATCTGCAACCGTTTGGAACGGTCGCAGGTCATCAGAGACGTCTTGCCGCTGGTTGCCCAAAGATGCCTCTCCGAGTGACGCTGGTAGGGGAGGGAGAGGGCAGCACCTTGGGGATTTTGTATTCGGTCGACGAACTGAAGGATTTTCTAGATAGAACAAAACACACGGTTTCTCCTGCATACAGCCCAACGCTGGCTCGTGAGTGCCGCATATCAAAATGCAGCGTTGGGCGTATGCAGGGAGTCCGAATGCTTTGAATACCAAACTGAACTACAATGAGTGCCGTGAGTGCCCGGGAGGGGGGATATATATAGGGTCGTGGCCCCTTTAGTCCCGGGTGGTATCACGGCCCGGGACTAGAAACACACCCCTGATCCAACGGCTCACAAGCCCTCAAAAGAAACACACCCCTGATCCAACGGCTCACAAGCACTCGAAAGAAACACACGATCCGTGTGCTTCTTCCTTATTGGTGGGATTCCCTTTAGTCCCGGTTGGTGGCTCACAGAGTGATCCAACAGCTCACAAGCCCTCAAAAGAAACATTGTTTAGATAAAAACGATATTGGTGGGATTCTCACAAAAAGTGTCATTTTTGACAATCGAAAAACAAGAATGGTTAAATTACCAATCATTTTTGAAAATGGTTAATGCAAACACTTTTGAAGCATTTTAAATTTAAACAATATTAGTTAATGCATTTTAATTTTAAACAATATTAGTTAATGCATTTTAAATTGACTTTCAAAATGGTTAAATTTGTTAATGCATTCTAAATTGAAAATTGCACGCGAGAAGATGTGAAAAAATATGACTTTTAAATTTAAACAATATTAGTTAATGCATTTAAAATGCATTAAACAATATTAGTTAATGCATTTTAAATTGACTTTCAAAATGGTTAAATTTGTTAATGCATTCTAAATTGAAAATGGCACGCGAGAAGATGTGAAAAAATATGACTTTTAAATTTAAACAATATTAGTTAATGCATTTTAAATTTAAACATATTAGTTAATGCATTTTAAATTGAAAATGGCACGCGAGAAGATGTGAAAAAATATGACTTTCAAATTTAAACAATATTAGTTAATGCATTTTAAATTTAAACAATATTAGTTAATGCATTTTAAATTGACTTTCAAAATGGTTAAATTTGTTAATGCATTCTAAATTGAAAATGGCACGCGAGAAAATGTGAAAAAATATGACTTTCAAATTTAAACAATATTAGTTAATGCATTTTTTAAATTGAAAATGGCAAAATGGTTAATAGTTTGAATAGTTAGAACAATTATTTTAGAAAACAGAAAATTGCTTTGGATTAGTTTAGCAAATTCAAAAACTTTTCATGTTGAATTTTTTTTCATATTCGAAAGTATGCAGAAGCTATTCAAATTCATATTCAAATTAAGTTTTCAAAGAATTGCGCGCGAAAGTTTGAAAATTTAGGCGGTGGACGAAAAAAAGGGACCTCTGGTCCCGGGTCGTGGCACCACCCGGGACAAGAGGGCAATTTGCGCGCGCTGGAGGTGGCGTCTGCAAAAAGACCTCTGGTCCCGGGTGGTGGCACCACCCGGACCAGAGGGGTACCCTCTTGTCCCGGGCCGTGGCACCGCCCGGGACCAAAGCTCCTCTGTATATAAACCAGGGAGTTGACCCCGGGTCGAGCCACGACCCGGGAGAGCTTCTTCTCTCCACAGCGCCCCCGCGCCGCCGCCTCCGCCCGCCGCCTCCGCAAGCCGTGAGGCTGCCGTATTTTCCGGCCAGCCCTCCGCCGCGTCCGCCCGCGCCTCCGCCTCGTCCGGCCGTGCCTCCGCCCGCGCCTCCCGCGGCTCTCCGCGCCCGCGCCTCCTCGCCCCTCCCAAGCCGGCCGTGTCTCCGCCGCCGCCGCCGTCCACCCGCACCGCCTCGCCCACCTCCTCCTCCGCCGCCGCGCCGTCGACCCGCCTCCGCCAACTCCGCCGCCGGCGGCCGCCCTCCCAAGCACCGGTGAGCTTTTTTTCTAAAGTTTTTTTCCTAAGTTTTTTTGCTAATTAACTTAAATTTACTAGTTAAATTTGCTAAGTTAAATTTTCTAAGTTAAATTAGATAAGTTAGATAAGTTAAATTAGATAAGTTGGATAAGTTAGTTAAATTTTCTAAGTTAGTGTAGTGTAATTTGCTAAGTTAGTGTAGTGTAATTTGCTAAGTTAGTGTAGGTTAGTGTAAATTTTGGTAAGTTAGCGTAAATTATAGTTAGTTAGGTGTAATTTAGCTAAGTGTAATTTTGCTAAGTCTAGATCTTATAACGGGAAATCGGTCGGGAAATCGGAAGTCGGAACGGGAAATCGGAAAGTCGTGAAGTCGGAACGGAAAGTCGGAAAGTCGTGAAGTCGGAAAGTCGTGAAGTCGGGAAGTCGGAACGGAAAGTCGGGAAATTCCCGACTTCACGACTTTCCGATTTCCCGACTTCACGACTTTCCGACTTCCCGGTTTCCCGTTTTCACGTTTTCCCGGTTTCACGTTTTCCCGGCTTTCCCGGTTTCACGTTTTCCCGACTTCCCGGGAAAACGTGAAACCGTGAAGCCGGGAAAACGTGAAACCGGGAACGTGAAAACGGGAAACCGGGAAGTCGGAAAGTCGTGAAGTCGGGAAATCGGAAAGTCGTGAAGTCGGGAAATTCCCGGCTTCCCGGTGTCACGTTTTCCCGGTTTCCCGGTTTCACGTTTTCCCGGCTTCCCGGTTTCACGTTTTCCCGGCTTCCCGGTTTCACGTTTTCCCGGCTTCCCGGTTTCACGTTTTCCCGGCTTCCCGGCTTCCCGGTTTCCCGGTATCACGTTTTCCCGGCTTCCCGGTTTCACGTTTTCCCGGTAACACATACAATACACATGAAGTATCGCTCATGTTAGTTTAAATTTTGATATGGTATATTTGTAGATGTAATTTTGCTAAGTGTAAAGTTCACTACATTGAATTATTCTGCTAATGCTATCATTGTTTTATTTTCTTTTGTAATAGTTAAGCAATGGACGATGGAGATGTTCCTCCCTTCCAATCCAGAGAAGGGGAAGATGTGTTGCTCGACTATATCCGGCAACCCGCGGATGGTGATGAACACATTGGAGCAGAAGAAGATGGCTCCGAGTTTTTGAACGAGTCCGGTGAGGGAATGGAGGTGGAACGAAGCGTCCAAGGGCAAACTAGCACAGTTCGTGAACCCCCGCAGTCCGGCGTGGTATATTAAGCCTCTATTTGATCAGATGTAAAATTTTATTTGTATATATATATATAACAAATGTTTCTTCTTTTTAGACCTCCGCATTGACCCAAACCAGTAAACGAGGCCATGCCAAAGGGTTGGGAACAAAAGATCATTTCAGAATTGAGTCAGTCTCTTCAGATGGCAAACCGTTGGCGCCTCCGAAGAGCGCAACTAAGTTTGTCCATCAATGTGGAGTTGTTGTCAGGGACAATGTTCCGATCAGCCTTTCGGAATGGAATCAGATAAAAAACTTAGAGGGCAATTATTATGTCACCGAGAGAACTAAAGATATATGTTGGAAGAAGCTCATGGCACATTTCACTCTGCCGGTGTTCGATAGTCCCGAAAGGACAAAAGCCATGACGGACAAAGTCAAGCATTGGGCTCTGAAGAAGATGGCTGAACAATTCAATAAATGGAAGAACAGATTATACCAAAATTGGGACGACAAAGAGAAAGTTCCAGATTTCACTGGGACACTAGAGAGGCAGCGGGCTCACTGGCCGGCATTTCTGCAATACAAGAATTCAGAAGAAGCCAAGGAAAGATCGGCCAAGAATAAGTTGAATGCAGCGAAGAAGATATATCACCATCAGTTGGGTGGAGGTGGCTACGTAACTGCCGAGCCTAAGTGGGATCGGATTGAGGCCACTATGCGCGAAAAAGGGGTCATTCCAGTTACAGATTTGTGGCCCCGTAGGGTCAGAAATTGGATACTTGCTCATGGGGGGAGTATGACGTCGCAACAGGCGAAGTAATAGTTGATGAAACGAAAGAAACTCCTATACCCCGGCAAACAATTCTGGATGCAATCGCCGATGCTCGTGAGGGAAGGTTTTATCCCGACAGAGAATACGACGAGCTGTGGAAGGCTCTCGGTACTAAAGAAAAAGGAGGATCTGTTCGAGGCAGGGGAGGTGTGACGTGGCATGAAGGGTTTCCTGAGGACCGTGAGTCTTATAGAAGCCGAGAAAGAGCAAAGAGGAGGAAGGAGCTGGAGCAAAACGACCGGTTGAGCAAAGTGGAAAATATCATTAGCCAACAACAACGGGAACTAGATGAATTGCGGCGCGCGCAATCTTCTCGAGGGGCAACTCATCAGCTGCAGCTGCAAGATGAGGGTCCGTCTCAACGGAAAAGCAGCGTGGCTTCCGCGACGGTCGTTGCTGATGAGGCATCGAACCAAACATACCCCGTGGATTCTATCACTGAGAAGACAACTTGTGAGCTACATGAGGCAGTGAGAAACATAACCATGAAGGGGCGGACGGCTATGCTTTACCTTGTGAATCTACAGCACTGTATTGTGGCAATGAGATTCCAAATGGCTATGCTCGTGTCGGCGTGGATCAAGTTTACCCCGGATATGCATAACTCGAACTTCATTTCCCTGGAGGTGATGATGAGAGGACACTGGGAGATGTCCAGGGTGGACTCATTCTATGGCCTAAGAAATTGATCATGTTTCCAGGCTGGACACCGCCGCCAAGGCCACCGTCGCCTTATCGATCTCCGTCGCCGCGTCAGCCGACTCCGTCGCCGCGTCACTCGCCGCGTCAGCCGACTCTGTCGCCGCGTCAGCCGACTCCTGAGCCGACTCCTGAGCCGTCTCCACCGCCTCCGCCCACTAAGGCTAACGGTCGAAAGGGGATGAAGACCACCGCCATGGGTTCCCGACCCAAACCCCGACTTGAGCCCCTGCCAAAAGTACCGAAGGTTCCTCCCCCGAGACCTTACGACGTCAAGTGTACTGGTCAAGAGGAAGACAGGGTGTGGCTACAAACAGAATCGAGAAGACAGTTTGCAGAAATGGCTGAGAAAAGAAAACCTAAGCCAAAGGAAAAGTATTCGGAAGCTCAAACACAATTTGCTGTTAGTTTCCTTACTCAGCCATCGCAAATTTCGATAAATAGGCCAGATGACTATGTACGGACTATGAGGAAAAATCCACCCGGCGGGAAAAGGAGAAGAGATGTTGCCCAGCTCGGACATCAGTCAAAGTAGTCTATCTCCCCGCTCAAGGTGGCCACTGATATGGGCTCTGCGCTTGAGAACGATGGCGCTTACCGCGCGCAATTTACTGCAGAACTTGGTATTTCACTTTCTCAGTGTTAAATATATTGTTGTAGCTACCTTGGGTTGAAGTTTCTTTATGTGAATTGCTTTCTATGAATGGAACAGGGGGGCTGATTCCCCTGGTGGTGATGATCTGTTAATTATTTTGTTTTGCTTCACAAAGTTGGACCCCCCGGATTTACACCCGAAGGCAACGTATATTATGTCCGGATGGCTATGTCGGACCCCACGGGTACCATGCAACGGCCAGCAATTATATACGTCGCTGATTAGTCACGATCACCGACGGGTGTTTCTGTTGGCCGCCTCTATGTTGGAGACGGCTGATTCTCCCGGCCATCTCAGGGACGAGCTCATTACAGCCGGTCCCAGAGGACCGGCTCTAATGGAGCATACATTAGAGACCCCCGCGCAGAGACGAACAATTTAACCGGCTGAGATGACTCTCTGGGGCCGGGTTTTCTGTACTAGTGTACCATAGATTCACCATTGTTTTCTTGAGTGTTGGACTGCTCATTGCAATGGAGTTGCAGATTCTATACGCTGGATAGCTCAGAGACATCGTACACTTTGACATCAGATCATGCAAGCTTTTGGAAGGAGGATACTTCACCAGCTGGGAGGTATAATCTAGCTGTCGGAATCAGGTGACTTCATCGACTATGTCATCATCTCCACTATGTAGATGTGTTCATCAAGGGTCTAATCTCATCACCTGCACCTCAATGGTTGATCTTGGTTGTTAATTTAAGCTAGAACTTTTTAATTTGGATACCTCGTTCCCCAACAATGGTATCATAGCGGTAATATGCTTAGTTGCAAGTAAGACAAGACCATATGTGCTATAGGGCATTATACATGTATTGTATGAGTGGAGATGGCCAAATTTTGTGGTTGCTTCCATATCATTATATTTAATTTAATCTCGATCACATTTTGCTATTCTTAGTTGAATGTTCACTTCATAGTTGTTTCCTTGAGATAGTAGTTGTCGTTCATTTTTTAGATAGTAGTTGTCGTTCATAAAGTGCCAGGGAAAACAATAACACATTTTTTACTTTCGACAGGTCTAGGATTATTAGTGCAAATGAGGCCATTGAGTGCTAATATTGGAGATGTTCACGGTTTGGGTTGCAAAAAGCATGGCCATTTGGTGGCCAGTGTACAATTTAACAGAAGTCTAGCGTCTTCTATGAAAAAACTAGGTCATTTGGCATATTGATAATTTCATAAAAGGCTACGGGTTTTTGCCAACATTTGGCATTTGAGGGTATACATATATTTTTGGAGATTTTGAGGGTTTTCTATGCAGGTATAGTACCATTTGGGGATGCATGCCTATAGTTTTGGAGAAGTACAAGGTGTTCTCTTCAGAAAACATCAGGCCATCGGTGGCTAATTCCACTTTGGAGCATTTTTAGAATTTGTGAGAGTTTCGGGGAGATTTTTACAAAAACAAGATAATAACATATGATCATTTAGATCTTGTTCATACATGTCACAATAGCCAGGGGGAAACTAAATCTCAGTGAGACGAAACTAGAATTATTTTCGTTATTCATAAGCATGATCAGACAAATTACTAACCCAAATGTAGTCTCCAAAGTAACAGTATCATATGATCTCTGTGCCTAAGACCAGCCACAGTGTGCATGTAAAGCGATTCCTAGCGTTCTCTCTCCTCTCTTTGATGCGGTTCCATACAGTGTAGAGAACCGGCGCATGTTGTGTGACAGCAGAAGCGAACCAACAAGTTGAATCGATTCAATGGTTGCTGTTGGCCCACACGTCAGCAGAGAGAAGAGAGAGTGTGAGAGAAGGATGGAGAAAACTGTACTGATATATTGATTTAATACCCATGCATGAGTCTGACACAACCGCATGCAACAGAGGACCGCGCGTAGCGCGGATGGCAGGAAGCGGCAGTGGCCTTCCCTCCCTGCGGGTTATGGGGTGTGCGTGTGTGTGGTGTGTGTTCTATGCGTCCGAACAGATGCTACAACTTGTATTCTCAGGAGAGGCTTAAAAAAAAAACCGCATGCAACACTGCATCTAGTTTCTTTGAACCGAACCAAACAGGCTTTGTTTCTTTGAATCGGCGCCACAGTGTGGCTGCACATGTAATTCGTCTAGCTGGAATCATATCAGAATAAATATTAGCCGTTGGCAAGTTTTTTTTTTTGACACATCCAAACTCCCACATCTATTCACCAATCGAACCACATACAGAGTACATAGATCGAAACAAAGAAGAACAACAAGTAAGGAGAGGATCGGGAAAGCAACAAGGAGCGCCGCTGCTGCGCACCACCTTCTTCAACCTCGAGACGAACCGCGAGCACGAGCACCACCGTCGAAGACGACGACGCAGGGACCCGCCGGAATCCGCCATCCCAGGAACGGGAGTACTCCTAGCCCGGAGGCGTTGTTGAGCCGCAGGAGAGGCCAGCTCCACCGAGCTGGCACAGACGACGAAGAAGCCGCATCGGCCGGGGCAGGGCCCCGAGCACCACCCGCTCCAGATCCATGGCCAACGCCACGAATCGGCCACCACCACTCCACCCTTCCGCGCAGCAGCCGCCTTGAAGCTCCACCGGATCCCCCGCCAGCACGGAAACCGCCACGCTGGATCTGGCAGGGGATCGAAGCACGGCACGGATCCGACGATCCGCGGGTGCCAGGGCCGCAGACGCGCCGCCACGGAGCTCTGCCGAGCGCCGCCGCCGGAGAGGACGCGCACCTGCACCAAAAACGACACCGGCGACTCCGCCGTCTCCACGGCGCCGTCGGCTGAAGCCCCATAAGAACCTACCCTATCTACACACGTGAAACGGGGATCCCCCACCCTCCCGCCGCCGGAGCGGCCGCCGGAGGGCGAGGGATCCGGCGGATCGACGTCGAGGAGGTGGAACGAACGGGGAGATCTAAAAATCGCCTCTCGCGCTACAGTGAACGGGAGGGGGACGACCAGCGCTTGTTGTTGTTGTTGTTTAGCCGTTGGCAAGTTGGCCTCAAAGTTCGCTGCAGAATTGGTGCGCGAACTGTCCTTGATCGATCTATTTTAGCTGTCAGAGTTGACTAACGAATCATATTCACGAGAACACGTGCATTCTAGTAGTTGGCTGGCTGCATTCGTGTGGTAAGGCAGTCCACTTGACATTCTATATCGATGATGATGCTGTTAGCATGAACTGGCACACAATTTGGTTGCCTTCATATATACGCCTTCCAATGACATTGTCTTCTGTAATTAACTTAGAGTTGTTTTACCACTAGTAGGAAAACGCGATTCTATGGAATGCTATTTTGTGGCGCACCAAATAAGCATGCGCCACAAAAAAAGATTCTGTGGCGCACCCTACCCTGGTGCGGCACAGAATTTGTAATTCTGTGGCGCATGAAAACCACATGCGCCACAGAATTCTGTGGCGCACCTAGTAACATGCGCCACAGAATTTGCTATTCTGTGGCGCACCTAGTAACATGCGCCACAGAATAGCAACAAAAAAGTCAAATTCTGATGTAGATCTGAGATCTGAACGCATTTCTGTGACGCATGTGCCCGGATGCGCCACAGAAAATACAATTTTTATGGCGCATGTACGTGTATGCGCCACAGAAATTCTCTCACCTGTCACTTTCCAGCTAACCACAGCCACACGTTTTCTCTCACGTTCTCTCTCCCTTATCTCTCTCCCTTATCTCTCTCATCTCTCTCCCGCACACGCACGACAGCGCACAGCGCCTTCTCCCTTATCTCTCACATCTCTCTCTCCCTTATCTCTCTCTACCGCACGGCCGCACGCGCACGACAGCACACGCACACAGCGCCTTCCTCATCTCTCATCTCTTCCTTCTCCGATCGATCGGCCGCGGGCCTCCCTCGCGGTCGCCCTCCCCCGCCTGCCGCCGGACTCGGCCGCCCTCGCTCGCTCCAGGCCGCGCATCGGACGGTACGCCCTTGCTCGCTCCAGGCCGCGCATCGGCCGAGGCGGAGGACGGTCAGCTCGCTCCAGGCCACGCATCGGTCGACTTCCCGCGCCTCCCCAATGGCGACGGCGACCTCCTACTACGAGCGCCGCCGCCCACCTCGTCCTCTCCGCCGACGGAGGCTCCCAGCCTCCCCGCTTCTCCTCCTCCGACCTCGGGGTCTCCGCCGACCTCCAGCCGCACCAGCTCGACGGCGTCGACTGGCTCGTCTGCCGCTACCACCTCCTCTGCTCAAGCAACGCCTCTCCACGGCACGGCGAGCTCGGGTCGGCCGACGGCGATGCGCACCACCGTTTCCTGCAGGGCAACGCGGAGGGTGAGCTCGTCCCATGCTCGGTTGGATCCCGCCGCCGCCGGTCAACCAAACGACCGCGGACCGCGGGGCTGTTTTTTTTTTAAATTCGAAAATGATATTCTGTGGCGCACCGTTACTGAGTGCGCCACAAAATTTTGTACTTTCTGTGGCGCATGGGCGCATGCGCCACAGAATTCGTAATTTTGTGGCGAGTATTCTGTGGCGCATGCGCCGTGCGCCACAAAATATCTTTTTGGTGCGCCACAGAAAGGGTTTTCTGTACTAGTGTACGGTGCATCAAATCAATACGGGCTGTTCATCTGACGGGATCCTACGGCCTAGATTCAAAATACTACTCCAAATTTTCAGTAATATATTTGTGCCGCAGGGCATTTTGGGCAGTTCACTACTGTGTTAAGAATCTGCATCTTGCCGTCGGAATTTCAATTTGTCCACTTCCCCGCACCTTGCCATCGAAACCTACAGCGTGGCGCTCGGGTTTCAGCCGTTGCCAGCCCTCCCTCCCTCGGCCATTGCCCTCTCTACCTATCCCAGCACCGCATCATGGTGCGCTGCAGCAAGGACGCCACCGGCGACATCTCGAGGGAGGTCGCCGGAGCGGCCGTCAGCGGGATCCTCCACCTCTGCCGGCCCTTCTCAGCCCACTGCAAGGTCAAGCGCAATTGGGCGAACTGACATTGATCTTGCACTGAGTTGTCTCTTCTCTCACCTCTGTGCTCCAGTGACAAAGATGCCTACACGCAGTTCTTTTATCATGCCATCGTTTAGAAAAAAAATTAGCTCTAGTGTGCAGTCTATGAAGTCCTGACAACAATCAGACATTTGCACTGGTATCAACCCTGACCTTAATCTATGAACACCCAACGGTGCTTCATGTTATCAGTTTTTCTCTGAATATGAAATTGGCTCCAAATTTTTTTTATTCGATTTATTTATATTACAAAGTCTGCGTAACATCAGGAGGTTCCTGAACTTGACTGAATCCATGGAGTTACTCCTTGTTGACGCTCTCGTCAGTGAGGCCGTCCGGGAGTGCAGAGCAGGGATCGATACTTGTATGTAGCAAGGATAGAGCCTTCAGTATGGAAGCTAGGCGTGCGCAGCTTAGGAAGGTCCTCAATCGTGCCATGGCCCCTGCTGGAACGTGTGCCGAATAGCAGTGCAGCGGCGGCGGCGTCAACGGCCACGCGCAGAGCTCCTCGAGGTGGCGGCCGACGACTCGACGAGACGCTCACGAAGCAGAGGCGCGTGCTAGAAACCGTCTTTATCGCGCGGAGTCACTCACCAAGATACGACGGTCCGAGCGGAGGGGGGCGGCGCCAACCGTAGCCATGACTCGGCAGTCATGGGAGCGCTCGCGCCTGGGCTGGACGAAGGAGCCGGCAGCTAAATAACCCTTCGACGAATTACGAAGCTGACCTCGGGCCTAACTCTGGCCCAGGCCATATTAACCATCGGATCTGCCTAATACTACACCCTAAAATCTGTAGTAGGATGTACCGTGCGCTCTGGCGAAATATATATATATATAGGTAAATTAATATATATATATATCAATAAATCTGTCAGCTAGTTGTGAGCCGATCCAAGTCAGAGCAAGTACAATAAGATCTAGTCAGCTGGCTATAAGGTGTTACATGTCAGCAAAATTCTACGTGGCGAAGTAACAAGTAAAGAGAGAGTAGAGGCTGCAGCACAAGAAACGAGAGGCTAGAGCCTTCATGCAGCCCGCGTCAAAGCTTTTGGCTGACGTTTCTTCCTCCCTACCAATTACTTGCCTCCTCCACCTTCAAACATTTAATGCTATAGCCAGGTTAACAGCTAATCAATAGCCAATCTATTATATGGGAGAACTTTTACATGGGCTTTAGATGACATGTCGCTGCTCTGTAGTCAGCAACGGGCAATTCTATTAACCACGTTCTTAGTTTGATGCTAGTGCTCTCTCTGTCCCATTTTTTAGGGTATAGGCCAAAAAATAACTTGTTCTAGAAATCTCCACCTCTTAAACACAATTATATTAATTGTTTATCAGTTAGTTGCCGGCTGCATCTACCACCAATGTATGGAACATTTCAGCTCCAAATACCTCACACTTTGGGGCAATAGATTTGCTAATTAAGCCCTAAAAACTATGTATAATAGTATTTTAAGGTTGCATGTCAGGTGCAAGGTGGATCCACCACACAACGAGTCCGCTCCCTCGGAAACAGTACTAGATCTGATCTCTGTACATATACTCGCTGCGAATCTAGTAAATTTGACACCAAGATGGATTAGTTTATGATGTTCTCGATCAGCACAGCCTACTTGTCGTCAGATCAGAATCAGAACAGGGCACAGCTTTGGTCCGATACGCGTACGACGAAGTATCCGACGGAAGTACTCCATGTTTGATGAAAGATCTGACGGACTGAGCTGAGTGTCGTACGCGGATCGGATGGAATCCGTCGTACGCATAGCACGACTAGTTAGTTGTTTGATGCAGTCTGACGTCCACTTGACGTTATCTCTCGATGATGACAGTCCACCTCCATGATGTGACATTTGAATGGCCCGCGGGGAATTTGAGGTTACAAACCCTATTACTAACCCGTCAACGTACAGGTGATCTTATTGGCAAATCTTCCATATTACTTCAACATGGAAAAAGAAAGAAGTTCACGGTTGGTTAATATCTTTATTATTAAATGGGAGTTGGTCGTGTAACTGAGCCACTAGTGGAAACCGGACCTTTGGTGGAGAGGGGTGTTGGGCTCTAGTCCCGGGCGTGGTACAACCCGGTACTAGAGGAGGGAACTAGTACCGGGCCGGCTGCTCTGACGCTGCGCAGTCTGGTCCCGGGTCGTAGGGCACCTCTAGTTCCGGGCCGTGATACCACCCGGGACCGAGGCAGTCAGCGGCAGGGTGGAGACTGGAGGGTGGACCTTTCGTCCCGGGCCGTGGTACAGCCCGGGACTAGAGGTCCCGCTATATCATCTCCCACCCCGGGCCAGCCACCATTTTTGAACTCTCAAGCTCATCTTCATTGTTTCCTCTCTCAAGCTCAAGTGTAGCCCCATTTTTTTCCAAGATTTGTCAAGATAGACGGCACCCATCTCTCCAAGGGTTAGCAACACTTGATCCTTTCACCCGGCGGCCGAATTTTAGCCATTTCCATACAAGTTTAGCTCATTTCATTTTTATAGTGCTACCTAGGTGTTTGATGAAATGCCTAAGCTAGGTAGTTCATTTTTTTATGTATTTTGAGCTCAAATTAATTTATTATTTGTGGATTTTAGTGTCGTCTCGGTCCTCACCGCCGTCGATAGCCCCCGCCATCCCGTGACCGGCACCACCTCGGTGAGCCTCTTCTTTTATCTTTTATTTTACAAAATTACTTGTATGATTTGAATGCATAATTATTTTTCTTGTATAATTTTCTTATGTTTTTTATGTATAGTGTCATGGTTTTGATATCCGTCCCCGTCGGCCCTCGTCCGGTCTATGATTCGGATGTGGTATATTTTTATCACTATTTATTTTGTTTCGTGTTTATAACAATCATGCCGACCAAATTGACATAGATATATTTTTATTTAGGAGGTAGTTGAACCGGAAATTCCAGCCGACCCTATTGTAGAGTTTTTAAAAAAGAAAACAACGATTTGAAAGCAAAATTGAAGATAAGTGAAGATCTTCGTCTCCAATGCCTAGAAGAGAAGATGGTATTGGACTTGAAGATTGCCGACATCGTTGATGCTCACGGGGTCGAGCTTACCGACGTCGTCGCTGTTCACGAGATGAAGATGGATGCAATGCGCTTGAAGCTTAGAAAGATTAGAAAATATGTCATTAGTCAAGAGGCTTGGTATCATTATGCTGTTGGTTCAATAGTTACCTTAGTTGCGATTCTGATCGCATTTGTTGTTGGATTTAAATTCTTTAGATAGTTGTATTCTAGTTTCAATTAATTTATGTTTTATGAGAACTATGTATTACATTTGGTCACTACTATACTTTGGTTTTAATGTGATGAACTTGTATTAATGAATATGGTATGTTTCCTATTATGTTGGTTTATCGTAATGGGTTTTAGCGGTGATTTGCAGATGAGTCATCCATGGATGTACGCTGACCGACGCTCTAAAGAGTACATGGATGGCGTGCAATCTTTTCTCAATGTGGCTAAGGATAACAAGGGGCCGAATGGTTTTATGTGTTGTCCATGCAGAAATGTCGGAATGAGAAGGATTACCCTAACACAGACAGAATTCACCTCCACCTGATAACTTCTGGTTTCATGCCCGGCTATAATTGTTGGACCAAGCACGGAGAAAAAGGGGTTATGATGGAAGACAACGAAGAAGAAGAGAACGATGACAACTACATGTACCCTGAATACGTTGGTAACCCAACAGGGGAAGCTGATGATGAAGAGGTACCAGATGATCCCATCATACATGATGATTTACGTGGGGTCATCGTTGATGCACATACCCTAGCAGAAACTACACTTGAGAAGTTGAAGTTGGAGCGCATGTTAGAGGATCACAAAACAAAGTTGTACCCAACTTGCGAAGATGGCAACACAAAGCTCGGTACCACACTGGAATTATTGCAATGGAAGGCAGCGAATGGTTTATCTGACAAGGGATTTGGGAGTTTACTGAAAATAGTGAAGGACAAGCTGCCGGCTGGTAACGAATTGCCCGAGAGTGCGTATGAAGCAAAGAAGATTATCTGCCCTCTAGGATTAGATGTGCAGAAGATACATGCATGCATTAATGACTGCATCCTCTACCGCGGTGAGAAGTATGAGAATTTGAATGAATGCCCGGTATGCGGTGCATTGCGGTATAAGATCAGAGCAGATGACCCTGGCGATGTTGAGGGCCTGCCCGCCAGGAAGAAGGTTCCTGCCAAGGTGATGTGGTACGCTCCTATAATACCACGGTTGAAACGTTTGTTCAGAAACAAAGAGCATGCCAAGTTGTTGCGATGGCACAAAGAAGACCGCAAGAGCGACGAGATGTTGAGACACCCGGCTGATGGGTCGCAGTGGAGAAAAATCGATACAGAGTACAAGGAATTTGCACGTGACCCAAGGAACTTAAGGTTTGGTCTTAGCACGGATGGCTTTAATCCTTTTGGGGAGCAGAGCAGCAGTCATAGCACCTGGCCTGTGACTCTATGTATCTATAACCTTCCTCCTTGGTTGTGCATGAAGCGGAAGTTCATTATGATGCCAGTGCTCATCCAAGGCCCGAAGCAACCCGGTAACAACATTGATGTCTACCTGAGGCCATTAGTTGATGAACTTTTACAGTTGTGGCGTGATGAAGGGGTACCTGTGTGGGATGAGTACAAACAAGCGGAATTTAACCTACGAGGGTTGTTGTTTGTAACCATCAATGATTGGCCTGCTCTTAGTAACATTTCAGGACAGTCGAACAAGGGATACAATGCATGCACACACTGTTTAGATAGCACTGAAAGTATATATGTAGGTAACAAGAATGTGTACCCGGGTCATCGTCGATTTCTTACAACTCAGCATCCCCTAAGAAAGAAAAGCAAGCAGCAGCATTTCAAAGGTGAGGCAGATCGCCGGCCGAAGCCACCCCTCCAAAGTGGTGAAGATATATATGATGCGGTCAAGGATTTAGATGTAATCTTTGGAAAGGGTCCTGGCGGACAGTCTGTTCCGAAGGACGCTAACAACCACGTTCCCCTGTGGAAGAAGAAGTCTATATTTTGGGAACTACCCTATTGGAAAATCCTAAAGGTCCGCTCTGCAATCGACGTGATGCACGTGACGAAGAATGTTTGCGTGAACCTGCTAGGCTTCTTGGGCGTGTATGGGAAGGCAAAAGATACTCCGGAAGCACGAGAGGACCAGCAACTTTTGAAAGACCCAAAGAACCTGCATCCAATGAGGACGGATAAAGGACGTCTACGTCCTGCTAGCTACGTTCTTACCAAAGAAGAGAAGGAGATATTTTTTGAAGTCCTGAGCAGTATGAAGGTCCCGTCTGGCTTCTCGTCGAATATAAAGGGAATAATAAATATGGCAGAGAAAAAGTTCCAGAACCTAAAGTCTCATGACTGCCACGTGCTGATGACTCAACTGCTTCCGGTTGCATTGCGGGGGCTTCTACCGGAAAATGTTCGAGTATCCATTGTTCAGCTATGTGCGTTCCTCAATGCAATTTCGCAGAAGTCAATCAGCCCAACCACTCTATTAAGGTTACAGAAGGATGTGGCTCAATGTCTCGTTAGTTTTGAGTTGGTGTTCCCACCATCCTTCTTCACTATTATGACACATCTCCTAGTACACCTGGTCGACGAGATTCACATTCTGGGTCCTGTATTTCTACACAATATGTTCCCCTTTGAGAGGTTCATGGGAGTGTTGAAGAAGTATGTTCATAACCGTGCTAGGCCAGAAGGAAGCATCTCCAAAGGGTATGGAACAGAGGAGGTCATTGAGTTTTGTGTTGACTTTATTCCCGGCATTAAGTCGATTGGTCTTCCTGAATCGCGACATGAGGGGAGACTAAGTGGAAAGGCACTCTAGGAAAGAAATCATACATATGCAGGGACGGGTATTCTTTCACAAAAGCACACTACACAGTTCTGCATAATTCCACTTTGGTGGCTCCGTATATCCAGATGCACAAGGATATTGTACGCTCTAACAACCCGGGGATGGATGACTCCGCCATTGCAAAGGAACACATGGAGAATTTTGGCGGTTGGTTGGAAACGCATCTGAACAACAACAACACAGTCTCAGATGA
Organism: Poa pratensis; assembly: GCA_947311845.1. Lineage (NCBI taxonomy): Eukaryota > Viridiplantae > Streptophyta > Magnoliopsida > Poales > Poaceae > Poa > Poa pratensis. The sequence continues at coordinate 61,815,278 of CAMZMU010000053.1, forward strand.
GCTGTTCTTGTTGTCTAAGGGGCCATCTTCGACTATTTGGACTTTCCAAGGGTATGAGATAAACGGGAATACATTTTACACGAACGCCCAAGATAAAAAGAGCACCAACCAAAATAGTGGTGTCCGCTTTGATGATAAGAGCACGAATGAGGCCACGGTCACATATTATGGTTGCATAGAGCAGATATGGGAACTTGACTATGGACCTTCTTTGAAGGTCCCTTTGTTCTGGTGCAAATGGTTCAACCTGAGAGGCGGCGGGGTAAAGGAAGACCCATTGTACGGAATGACTACAGTGGATCTCACGAATGTTGCGTACGACAACGAACCATTCGTTCTAGCCAAGGATGTGGCTCAGGTTTTCTATGTGAAGGACATGTCTACCAAGCCAAAAAAAAGAAAAGATAAGGAAGTGAATACATCAGCCGATGAGCCAAAGCGCCACATAGTTCTTTCAGGGAAAAGAACCATCGTGGGAGTGGAGGACAAGACAGACATGTCAGAAGATTACGACAAGTTTCATGAAATTCCGCCCTTCAAAGTGACCACTGACCCAAGTCTCAAGTTATATGCAGACCCTTGTCCATGGTTACGGAGCGATCAGAAGAAAGGGTCTCACAAAAAGAAAAAGCGAAGACTAAATAGGGATGTTGTTCATGATGTGTAATAATTTATTAAACTTTTATATAATTTATAGTATGGAGGACAAGACAGACATGTCAATGAAATCAAGCGTATGGCGGTGGCGGAATGTAGTACTTAATTTATAAATTTTTGATGTAGCATCAAACTTTGTGATGTGAAATGATCCACTGCGCATGTAGTACTTGATTTATAAATTTTTGAATTGATTTTAAATTAAGCGTATGTAGTACTTAATTTAAAACCAAGCGCATGTGATACTTCATTTTAAACCAAAACAGAAAACAGGAAAATGAAAGCAATTTTTACTTAATTTAGACAAGTAAATCAAAAGATATAAAAAAAGTAAGAAACCAGAAAATTAAAAAAAATTAACCTCTAGTACCGGGCCGTGCGACCACCCGGTACTACAGGTCCACTGGGCTTGGCGCGCAAATTTTCGCGGCCCTGAGGGACCTCTAGTACCGGGTGGTAACACGGCCCGGTACTAGAGGGTCTCTAGTACCGGGTGGAGCCACGGCCCGGTACTAGAGGCCTTTTTGGCGCTACTTTAGTGGCTCGGGCCGAAAATTTGCCCAAGTCCAGCAAATCGACGCTCCGCCTCCGGGCTCCAGACGACGCCGCCCCCTGCGCCGCCAGGCTGCCGGATTTCATCCCCGCGCCGCCGCCGACCCGGCCGTCGCCGCCCTCTTCTTCTCCGGCCCCGGCCGTCGCCGCTCTCTTCTTCTCCGGCCCCGAGCAAAGATCGTCCCCGAGCCCGAGCAAAGATTGTCCCCGAGTAAGATCGTCGTCCCGAGCAAGCAAGCTCGGCCCCCGACCAAGGTGAGCTCGTCCCCACGACCAACAACCCTCTCCCTCTCTCAGATCTAGCGCGCGGCGGCGGCGGCGTACCCTAACCCTAACCACGGGGCTGGCGCCGGAGTTGGAAGCAAAGAACACAAATTTACTAGGGCCGATTTCATTATACTTAGGGGAGGCCACAAACGGCGATTACACACTTAGCTAGGGGAGGCCATTACATTTAGGGGGTGGCCATAAGGGCCCGGAGGGGTCATCGTCGCCGGCAACGCGCCTAGTCGTCCAGGACGACATAGGTGGGCTTGGTCCAGAGGTGCGCAGGCACTTCTCCTCCTGCGGCGCCTGCTCCTGCGGTGGCTGGCTGCGGTGGCGTGGCTGCGCCTCCTGCTCCTGGGGCTGATCCGGCGACCTGCTCCCGGCAGTAATGTCCTGCTCCTGCTTGCGTTCCATGGCGTAGTGCCATGGCTCGACCTCGTCCGGGTCGTACTGCGGCGGCGGCGGCATCATGGCCGCGGCCGCATCAGCCCGGCCCTGGGCCTGCGCGGCCTTCCACCGCTTGATCTCGTCCTCGACGAGGGTGCGGTTGGAGGCCTCGTAGGCGGCCTGCAGTTCCGGGTCGTCGTCGTCTTCGGCGACCTCCTTCTCGAACCACAGCGCATCGGGCAGCGCTGGGTAGGCGGATTGGACGGCGCGGGGTGCCGAGGTGAAGTAGGAGCGGCGGCGGTCCTCGTGCTCGTCCTTGAGCCACTCCTCCCAGTGCGGGGACGCCGGCCCGTAGGCGGGGTCGTTGAGGAGCTCCGGCGGGAGGAGGCGGCGCCGGCGCGCGATCTCCCTGTCCAGTTGCCCCCCAGGGAGCGGGACCGCCGGCACCGGAATCCTCTGTGGGTTCAGGTGCCAGCCCTCGGGGAGGTGGACGTCGCTCCACTCCAGCGGGGTGGCGTTGTCCCAGTGCCACTGGCACTCCGGCTCCGGCACGTACGCCGGCTCCGGATCTTCCTCCCTCCGGCGGTGGTGGTGGTGGTCCGTGGTGGCGCGTCGGGTGCGGGGGCGACATGCACCGGTGGCGCGGTCCACCGCACGCCCTGCGGAATGATGCCCAAGGCCGCCGGCGGTGGAGGCGGTGGAGTAGCGCCGCGCGGCCGGAGGACTCGCCGCGACGGCCGGAGGACTCGCCAGCCTCGTACTTCGGGACTTCCGAACCAGCGCGACATGGCGGCGAGGGCACTGGAGTGGGAGCGGAGAGGAGTGGAACCGTCGGGGAGCGGGGAGCGGAGTGTCCCTATCAGCACGGGCGCGTCCCTTTTTAAAGACCAGGGACGAGAACCGTCGCGGGGAGGGGAACCGTCGGGTGGGCCCCGTCGGGAGGGGAACCGTCCCGAGTCGCTGGCAAGTGGGCCAGGAGCATTGACCGCGGTTGGGCGGGGGCCGTTTGGTGCTCAGCATTGACCACGGGGGGTTAAGGCGAGGCGGCCGGGTGGGAACACGAGGCGGGGACGTGAAGCCGAGGCGGGGCGGGAACACGAGGCAGGGCGGCGGGGTCAGAACTGGGCCGCTGGCAGGTGGGCCAGCATTGACCACGCGTGGCCAGTGGGCGGTCACGCGTGGCGGTGGGGCGGGTGGGCGCTGGCAGGTGGGCCACCATTGACAACGCGTGGCCACTTGGCGGTCACACGTGGCGGTGGGGCGGGTGGGCGATGGCAGGTGGTCCAGCGATGACCACGCTGGCCACCTTTGACCAGGTTCTGGCCCAAATTTGGGCTGGGCTGGGCTGGGATTGGGACAACCTATGTTTTTTTTTGGAAGATTTTTCTTTAAATGCAATATTAAATTGTTTTTTTTTTGCATATTTGTATAGTTCCCTACTTTGAATTATTGTACTAATGCTATTATTGTTTTATCTTTTTTTTGTATTAGTTAAACAATGGATGACGATGCTCCCTTCGCAACGAGAGAAGGGGAAGAAGAGATGTTTTCCTACATTAGGGAACCCGGGGAATTTCGGCATCCCGCGGAAGGAGCTGAAGGAGCTGAAGATGAGGACTCGGAAATTGGTGGACCCACGCCGTCTGGCGAGGTATATTAAGCCTATGTTGAGCAGATGCAATAACTGATTTGTGCATATATGTATTCACACATGTTTCATATTTTTAGACCTCCGCATCGAACCAATCTACTAAACGAGGCCATGCCCAAGGGAATGGGCAAAGATGAGCATCTCACAATTGAGGAGGTGAATGCAACAACTGACCAACCACTGGCACCCGTGCCGAACGCAGTTAAGTTTGTGCGTCAATGCGGAGTCACTATCATCAATGCGGAGTCACTGTCAGGGACAACGTTTATATCAGCACTCAGGAATAGATTAAGCCAAAGTTAGAGGGAGTTAGTTACGTCGACGAGAGAACCAAAGATGTGCTTTGGAACAAGCTCATTGCACATTTCACCCTACCGGTCTTGGAAGATGAGGTGAAGACAAAAAAAATGATGGACAAAGTCAAGCATTTCGCTCTTAAGAATATGGCTCAACAATTCAATAACTACAAGAACAAATTATTCCGTGAGTGGGATGAAGATGGGAACTTCCGGATTTCACCGGCACACGAGAGAGGTAGCGGCCTCACTGGCCTGCATTTCTGGAGTACAAGAAATCAGAACGAGCTAAGAAAAGGTCGAAAACGAATAAGGATAATGTAGCGAAAAAGATGTATCACCATAAGATGGGGCCAGGTGGCTACCGAGTTGCCGAGCCTAAGTGGGAAAAAGTTGAGTCTGCATTGCGTGCAAAAGGGCTCACCCCGGTCACAGAGGAATGGGACAGAAGGATAAGGAATTGGCTACTTGCGCATGGAGGGGAGTATGACATGGAAACAGGGGAGTTAATAATTGATGAAAGCAAAGTAGTCAACAAAGCCCAAAAAAAATTACTGACTTAATTGCCAAGTCTAAAGAGGGAAAGTTTATTTCCGACAGAGAGAAGGACGAGCTGGCAGAGGCCCTCGGGACCAAAGAAAAAGGAGGATCAACACGAGGCTTAGGAGAAGTGCCGTGGATTGAAGGGTTTCCCCAGGACCGTGACTCTTATAGAAGCCGAGCGAAAGCAAAGAGGAGGAAGGAGCAGCAGGAATCAGACCGGTTGATGATCTTAGAAAGAAATCATGACCAGATGGTTGCTCTCTATAAGGAGCAGCAGAAGCAAATAGATCAAATGCGTGACCAAGGGGCGCCAACTCTTCAGCTGGAACAAGCGAGTCAAGGCGGCCCATCGCATCACAGAAGCAGCGTGGCTTCCTCGGTTATGGTCGGTGATGATGAGACAAGTTACCCCGTGGATTATATCACGGAGAAAACAACTTGTGAGCTGCATGTCCCAGTATTTAACTTATCCATGAAGGCGGCGGATGGCTATGCTTTTTCTATTGACTCTACAGCATCGTGGCTTGGCAATGCCATTTCAGATGGATTTGCTCGTGTCGGCGTTGATCAAGTTGTACAAGGATATGAATCACTGAACCTTGAGTTCCCAAGAGCTGCTGATGAGTCGGTGCTAGGGGACGTCGTGGGTGGTCTAATTCTATGGCGGAAGAAATACATCAAGTTTGAAGGCTGGGCGCCACCATCGTCTCCGGCAATTCACGATTCACCACCTGATGATGATGAAGGGGATGACAACCATCAGTCGTCTCTGGCGCCGCGTGCGCCGACTCCACCGCCACGTGAGCCGACTCCACCGCCGCGTCAGCCCACTCCGCCGCCGCCTGAGCCGACTCCACCGCCGCGTCAGCCCACTCCGCCGCCGCATGAGCCGACTCCTGAGCCCCGACATAGGAAGGGCGCCACTTCGTCGTCCATGGGATTCGGGCGAGACCCCCGACGTTCGCCCCTCCCAAAAGTACCCAAAAGCCTTGACGACCTCGGAGCTTGCGACATGACTAAAGAGCAATTGGATGCGTGGGTGGATGCAGACACAAAAAGACAGCTTGCACGGAAAAAGCCCGAGGAAAAGCAAACATTTACTGCAAAGGAAATGAAGTGGGCTACTGGATTCGCCACGGAACCATCGCAATATATGAGAAAAATAAGCAAGATAACTATTTACGAGCTCTGAGTAAAAGTAGTGCCAGAGGGAAAAGAGACGTTGCCCAGCTCGGACAACAGGTAAACAAGTCGATAGCCCCGCTCGTAGTTATACCCAGTGGTCATGGCTCCGCGACGGACCTAATTCCTACTTTATCCTTCAAGAAGGACTTTGCTGCAGCTGCTGGTATTACTCTTGCTCAACTGGACAACGAAAATCTCTTTTCGTCTCATGTAGATGATTCATGGAAATGGGGGAGGTCCCTGCTGCGAGGTGATCAGATAAAGTTTCTACCGACATGTATGCGACAACTCCATAGTTGGTACAAGAAAACCACAAAGGAATTTGATGAATTTTTGATCTCTGTGAAAGTTACAAAAAATCATTTCGCGGGTGAAGACATGTTCACAATTCAGCTCGAAGAACTCTGGTACTTATACAACCTTGACGCCCTCGACTTGGCTCTCGTCGGTGCCTACTGTCTGTAAGTGATTCAATTCATTTATTTCCAAAAAAGATAAAGTCTTTAGCTCTCAGCTCGTTCATTGCCATCGCTAGTTATGCTCACTACGGTATTATGCCGAATGAAGAGTGATGAATGTGACAGAAAGGGCATCTATGGCTTTGGGTTCGTTAACCCAGTACGAGTTAATGCAAGGACACTAAAAAACCACGTGAAGGACACGGAGAAGAACTTGCTAAATGCCTAATGAAGCAACATTTCAAGGGGCAAATAATGTTTCCTTACTACTTCAGGTAAGAGAGTGTTACTCGCTTGTACAAATTAAGTGTAACTGATGAGTTACTGACGTGTATATAATCATGCGCAGCGATCATTACATTCTGCTAGTCATTGAATTTGATAGATCAACAGTTCAAGTCTACGACTCATTAGACTGGCCTGAGGTGAGGTACGAAAGCATTCTAGATACGCTCCAAAGGTAATTTCAAACATTATCGCACTATATCAGTCTCTCTTATTGATTTCAGAGATATCAAGCAACTAATAACTCATTTATTCTTTTTTTTGGCCGGCAGGGTTTGGAAACAATTCAAAGCGAGGACAAAGGGTTCAGGTTCATTTGAAGAAGAGCTGACTTTTATTCACCCACAGGTAGGTAGTACGGTCTAGCTAGGTTCGGCATCTCTTTATTTATAGTTTTCAATACCACTATATGTTGACTATGATTTGATTGAATTCTATTCTTGTAAAGTGGATCGAGAGGCAACCACAGGGGACCAATTTCTGTGGATATTTCGTTTGCGAGTGGATTCGTCGTGCGGTCACTGAGCGGGACCCAAAGAAATTTTTAGACGTACGTGAACAATCATATTTATCAATTGATCTCCAGTGTCATTCATAATTTTTTATAGTCATGATTAATATTCGCATTGATCTCCTTCTTTTATAGGCAGAGCCATTGCGCAAGAATATGCCACTAAAGAAGCGCTTTCAAGCACTAGCAGAGAAACTTGCGGGGTTTCTGCTCAGCGATGTCATATCTACAAAAGGAACATACCATGGAGAATAGGGGTGAAGTCCCGGTTATGATCTCCCGTGTAACCGAATAGACGGGCTCTAGTCCCGGTTATGATCTCCACACACGTGTAATCGAATAGACGGGCTCTAGTCCCGGTTATGAGCAACTCCATGTAACCGGATAGACGTGAACATATTTTTATTTATGAACATTTTGATATGTTATATGTAGTTTCTGTTTTTAATTAATTAAACGCATATTTTTTTTGCACCATTTCAATATTAAATTGGGAGGAAAAACAAAAAATTACAGGCTGCCACGTGTGAGGTCCTTGGTCCCGGGTCGTATGACCAATCGGGACTAGAGGTCCTCCACCACGCCCGCGCCTCGGCGGCCACGTGGGAGCCTGTTGTTCCGGGTCGTAACGGACCCGGTACTAGAAGGGGGGACTCTAGTGTCGCCTTGCTAGTCCCGGGTGGACACCCGGTACTAGAGGCTCTTACGACCCGGGACCAGTGGCCTGTTTCCACTAGTGAGCGAACCATCTCCATCTCCACCTCGCGCGATCTGGCTCGCACGTCGCTCGCTCGCTCGCCTCTCGCGCCATGAACGATTGGCCCGGCCCACGAACGTCATCGCACATAGGCTTGCTTGCCTCACAACCTGCCCCGTAGTCCTTTTTTTTTGTCAGAGCGACATCAGGTTATACATCAGGTGGACTAGGGTCTAGAGTTTCTATTCAATCGCCGCCTCCACTAACGCGTCCGGCCGCCGCCTAGCACCAGTGCACCACCACATCGCGCTGCGCCCTTACACCACTGTAGCGGCAATCACTACAAGGCTCAACGAGTCATGTGCGTGCGCGACGACTGGGCGTCAAGGAGTAGGAACAGGAACGGCAGGAGACCACCATGACCACGTCGTTCCTCGCGCCGGATCCAGTGCCTGAGCAGCCGGAGACCAAGTCTTCTTAGCCCTGTTCGTCTCCACGCATTGGGTCGTGGCTGCTGGTGCTCTACACACGGACGCAGTTGTCACTACCACCATGCCCACAAGCTGTTCGACACTTGGCTGGGCTGGGCTGTGCTCGCGTAACCGACCAGTGGCACGACGCGTCTCCCTGCTCTGACCTTGACAGGCGCTGGGGACAGAGCTCTCAACGGTTCAGGCGCTATTGTCATGAACACGCCTGCAGGCTGTTCGACCTATTTCCTCACCAGCCCACGGGAAGATTTCTTACTCTATTGTAATTCTGGTCTCCTTTTGGACTGTATTCCCATTGCTTTTTTTCTACCTTATTAGGCAATAAATCTACTGCTTGTTGTTAGCCAACATATACATTTATATTTATTTTTTCATGTTTAGTTTACGCGCAATTACAATATTGATGTTCTTTTCTATATGCTATTCTCTGTTTTACTAGGTTGTGTCTTGTATTTATTTCTATACAGAATTTTAAATCATGTTGAAGGCTTTTCTCAAAAGCTTGTATATGTGTTTGTAGTACTCCACCAAGAGACAACTTTGAACCTTCTGGTTATGGGGATTTTCCTGCTAGCTAGAAAGCTCATGAAAATAAACACATATCTATGCGTGCAGTTTGTTTCATCCGGCCACATATAAAATTAAGGGTTTGTATATTATTGCATAGGATATTTTTACCTGCTGATGAACAATGTCTTGGCACTAACTCTCAGTTGTCTTCGGCTCCCTTATGTCTATTGTCTCCTTTCTTTGTTACTTGCATGACAAATGCAGCGTGATAAGCTTGCTGGTGCCGGATCTCAGAAGGAGGAGGTTGCTTACCTAGCTTCTTTGTTATTAATTTCCATTGTTTCTGCAGCTGATGACACCCACTTAGGTTTGTTTGATTTGAGCATTATCTTATGTACCTGTCTTTTTGATTCTGCCCGCACGAATAAATTGATTAACCATGTGTATGCATTATTACATTTTATCTTGACCTCAAGGAAGAAGATGAACATCATTTGAACCTATTTCATGGAATTAGGCACTAAATCCTCTTGCCTTGTTTGAGTCAAAAGAGGAGAGTTGTGAAGTAGTTCTGCTAGGAACATATGCTATCTTTCTTAAGCGTGGTTTCCCGTATTATTTACCTCCTTTTCCAATGGGTTTTTGTATACATTATTTCTCATTCCAATGTGCTAGCTCATTTCTACATATTTTGTGGCAAGGGGCATAAAAGGGATACAAGTGACGAGGTGTGCCCTCGGCAAGTCCTAGGTTTCGAGTACCCAGGTTGATTATGAGGGAGAAGATGTGCGCGCTGGTAATTCCGGACGGCTGACAAGTAAGGATTTACCTAGGTTCGGCCCCTCATCGTGAGGTAAAGACCTAAATCCTGCTTGTCTGATCTTGTATTGATGATGATATGAGATTTACATGGTGGCCGTGATGGCGATTGTGGTGGTGAGACGTGGTTTCTCTATGCTATGCCGTGTATGCTATGTCTAATTGTGTGTGGATCTGTCTATGGGGGTGCCCCTGCCTGGCTTTATAAAGTTAACCAGGTAGGGTTTACAAGAGTCCTAGTAGACTACGACTTGGAGTCCTTGCCTTGTGCTTGAAGTAATTGCTCGGCCGCCAGGTGGGCCTCCGTCTTGGGCCGTACTGGGTATGCCAATGGTAGGGTGCACGAAGGGTATGCCCACGTCACTAGCCCCGAGTGTCTGGTCGATTCAAAGTATCGGGTAGAGACTCATAACTGCATGTCGAGTAGGTGTAGTCGATGCGCCGAGAATGTTGACGACCATGTGATGAACGTATTAGCCATGATTTGAGAGTTGAATCATTTATGAGAAATCCAGTATATGAAATCCAATAATAATAAATCCGGTGCGGGCTATAGAGAACCCGATTTTGATAAATCCGTGCGGGCTATAGAAAACCCGAATTTGATAAATCCCTGCGGGCTATAGAGAACCCGACTTTGATAAATCCGATATGAGCTATAGAAAACCTAACTTTGATAAATCCAATATGAGCAATGAAAACCCCAACTTTGATAAATCCAATATGAGCAATGAAAAATCCAACTTTGATAAATCCAATATGAGCAATGAAAAATCCAACTTTGATAAATCCCATACGAGCTACAGAAAATCCAACTTTGATAAATCCTGTATGAGTAATGAAAAACCCGATTTTGAGAAAAATCATTTGCACTCGAGCCTGCGGCGAGCTCGAGTGCCCTCCCGATGGGAGTAGTTGATGAAATGTGGGCCATCCAAGGAGTTGCTCAACTTGGGATCAATCTTGCGCCCTTGCTTGTGTTATCTGGTGGTTTTGACTGGTGAGTGTATCGGGTGCGCGACAGCGCTCCCGATGGGAGTAGCCCCCGAGTGCCTGGTCGATTCGAAGAATCGGGCAGGGACTCATTTGCAGGTGTATTTCACCCTCTGATTCTTTGCTCATTTTGCTATGTATTTTTTGAGTCGAGGTTGTCTCGATTGTGCTTGCGGAGTCGGGAAGTACGTCGACTGATGTTTTGCTTTGGAGTCGAGATTGCCTCGAATGTGCATGCTTAGCCAGAAAACACGTCGACCAATGCTTTGTTTATTTTGCTTAGGGATTATGGCATAGTAGGCCTGGTGCGCCCGACGGATCGGGACCAGTTAACTGCACTTTTGGGCAAAATCTTACTAGCCTTCATCAAGCTCGAGTTCCCAGACTCGAACCCGGAACAAGCTGGTCAGGATCGACTCAGGCCGCGAAGGTCTTACTGAGCCGACCTGCAGCATAACTTTGCGACCTAACGCGTCCGTCAGGATTTTTGTCATGTCTGTTGACACGGAAAGTTGCAGGACAAACGTTGTTAGGAGCGGGGCCCGGCCCAGCTCGACAGGTCGGCGGGTCTTGCCTTTGCACTATGCGTGCAGCATCCGAAGTATATGCGGCGGACGCAACTCGGGAAATTGTGATCGATATTCGCATGGGGCTAAGCAGCCAATTCGAGTAAGCTTTGATCTGCGTCGAGTGAGCTTCGACTGTTTGTTCTGGATGACTTAATATCTTTGATCGTAGTTTTATCGGGTGCGCGGCAGCGCTCCCGATGGGAGTAGCCCCCGAGATTATGCTTAATTGCTTGCAGTTGAGGATAATCTCAAAGCTTTGAATCTTTTGCAGCAGTCAATAAAATTTTGATCCGCTCCTTGTCTATGAAACGGTCGAGTGACCAATTTGTCTCTGTTTGATTGCCACCCTCAAAATCGACGAGGCGGTCGAGTGACCAGACTTGGCTTAGTTTGATTTTCATCTTCGAAATCGACAAGGCGGTCGAGTGACCGGTTTTGGATTATTTATTACGACCTGTGCGGCGCAGCCCCCGAGCATCGGGTGTGGCCAAGGTGAATATGTTATAACCTGCATGGCGCAGCCCCCGAGTGTTCGGGTGCGTCAAGCGAATTATGAAGTTTTGACTTTGCACGGCGCACCCCCCGAGCATTCGGGTGTGTCCGATGTTTGTGTATTTTCTTTAACCTGCGCGGCGCAGCCCCGAGTGTTCGTGTGCGGCCAAGGCGAATTTGTCACGACATGTGCGGCGTAGCCCCCGAGCATCGGGTGCAGCCAAGTCTTGCAGTGTTTAGTCGGAAGAAGTCGACGCGGCGGACCGAAGTCGACACGGCGGATGTTGTGCTGCGTGGTCAGTCAAAGCGGCGGACCGGAGTCGACGCGGCGGATGTTCTGCTGCGTGGTCAGTCGACGCGGCGGATGTTGTGCTGCGTGGTCAGTCGACGCGGCGGACCGGAGTCGACACGGCGGATGTTCTGTTGCGTGGTCAGTCGACGTGGCGGACCGAAGTCGACGCGGCAGATGTTGTGCTGCGTGGTCAGTCGACGCGGGACCACGCGGCGGACCGAAGTCGACGCGGCGGATGTTGTGCTGCGTGGTCAGTCGACGCGGCGGACCGGAGTCGACACGGCGGATGTTGTGATGTGTGGTCAGTCAACGCGACGGACCGGAGTCGACGCGGCGGATGTTGTGCTGCATGGTCAGTCGACGCGGCGTACTAGAGTTGACGCTGCGGAGTGGAGAAGCGCCAGCTTTTGTTGTTTGCCGTTGATGACGAAGCGCCAGTCCCCGAGTATCGGAGGTGGAGTTGATGATGCAGAGTCGAAGAAGTCGCGGGTGTCCCCAGCCCCCGAGTGTTGGAGGCAGAGTCGATGAAGGCGTAGGGTGGCGATGTGACAGTCCGGAGACAGCGAAGTAGAGTCGAAGAAGGCACTCGAATCGCCTACCGAGTGCAGTGGTGATGTTGAGTTTTGTTGTTGATGTCGAAGCGCTAGCCCCCGAGTATCGGAGGTGGAGTCGAGGAAGTCACGGGTGTCGCCTTGTTCCCCAGTCGATGATTTGTCGGGTCGTGTGGTCCGGTGGCCAATGATGCTTGCCGCAGTTGATCTTGCGTTGATGTAGAGGTTGACGAGTAGCTGGCGAAAATGCGCAGCACCGCCGCCGCCCCGAGTCGATGGTTTGTCGGGTGCGCGCAGTCAAATACGATGTCGTTTTTGATTTCGAGTGCCAGCCCCCAAGGGTACGTGGTGCCCTTCTAGGTGCGAGATTTTTGTGCCGGTACCACCGATGTTGATCGATGCCGTGGTGGTCGGTGCGAGTGAGGGAGTTGAAGTTTGCAGGCACCCGAGTTGTTGAGTCGATGACGAGCTAGTTGATTGCTCTTTTCCTGTTTCCATTGCTCGTACGTGAGCTTGTGCATGCATATGTGATTAGCATTCCGGACGCTTAATTCATGCATGATGATGAATTGATGATCTTCTTTTCTTTTTCTTCTTCGATTTTTGATTGTCGACGTGATAGCTTTGTTCTCCTTGGCTTGATCTGATTTACTTTTTGTAGATGACCCAATTAGTAAACAATAATATAATAAATTGAATAAGCACAGCGGATGTAAGATCATCGGGTATTTGATCAGCGACATGTGAAGGCGATGCTGGTGTCGAGCCCTCGGGTGTCGATCTGTGATGGACAGTCGCCGCTGTTGTCGATTGTGATGGCGAATAGCCCGCAGCGGAGACGAAGTGTTGTTCCACGATCGGCTATGATGATCCGGTCATCTTCGTACGTGCATGCACACACGGTTAGGAGATAATCAAGTCATTACTCGCACGAGCAATGGAAACAGGAAAAGAGCAATCAACTAGCTCGTCATCTTCGTACGTGCCGGTACCACCGATGTTGATCGATGCCGTGGTGGTCGGTGCGAGTGAGGGAGTTGAAGTTTGCAGGCACCCGAGTTGTCGAGTCGATGACGAGCTAGTTGATTGCTCTTTTCCTGTTTCCATTGCTCCTCCGTTCACATATAGTTTGCGTTCTGGTGCAATCACGGATACCAATGTAGGCTTTGGATGAGCAAAATTATAGCACAAATGGACGCATGTGCCCCTGGTGCAATCACACTCCGCAAGCTGCTAATTAATGCATGCATGTCCTCTTCGCCTCGCCTCCGTTGCGATTCAAAGCCCATGAATGGCCAGCTGCTCTCCTCTCTCAACTTTGCAAGCGCGCGTAGCAACTCCCGCTACTCTTTTCCAGCGCGCCATTTTTCTGCAGTTCCCGGCGAAGGCCTTGCGGGTCGAGGCACATCCGGCCGAGGTGGAGCTAGCATGGCATTCCCGGCGAAGGCGTGCCTGGGCGCGGAGCAGCAGCGGCGACGGACACGGACGATGGAGGCGCAGCTGGGCAAGGTGATGGCGGTCGCGGACGAGGGAGACGAGGGAGGAGGCTGGGCCTCGCCGGACGCGGCCGTGCGGCACACGTGTGGATTACTAAGTGGAATGCTGTCAGCGGCGACGGACACGCCGAGGTGCCGAACGAAGCACCGAACCGGGCTGGGCGCGGGCGCGGGCATCTTGGACTTGCCGGACGAGCCACTGGAGGATTAGACATGAACATGCCCGGCGACCATGGCCAGCCCACGTCGCGTCGTCACCGGCGGAGGAGGCTCAAAGCTCAAGCACGGATGCCTCGACGTCGGAAAGAGAGTCTGGTTCTTGGCTGTCCCCTGCCAAGCACCAGGGCTCGTCATCCTTGCCGGACTCGTCGCCGACGCCGGTGCCGGCGCTGCTCTCCGGCTGACGGTCCATAAGCTCCAAGCAGCCAAAGCACTGGTGCAGACTTTATTCCACGCGAAGGAGGCGAGGAAGCGGAAGAAAGAAGTTGAGCGTTTCGTGGAGCGAATTTAATGCATGGCGTGACCAGCCTGGGGCATAATTGGAACTCAACCTCAGAACGCAAACTAAAAGGGAAAATCCTTGAAAAGTTAGAACGCAAACTATATGTGAACGGAGTAGTAAATAAACAATAGAACAATAATTGGGAGAGTAAGACAAAGATCGATCTATGATGGAGATCGAATCCTTGCGTTGCATGTGCTGCGGACGATCCCGCTGATCCCGTGCTCCTTAGCCGTCAGCCGTATGTGAATACGATCGGAACTCGCCGGCTCGCCAGCTTGATCCGCTCGTGTCCGAGCGGTAGCGAATTCGGCGAGTCCGTGATGTTCACGCATGTGTTCGTCGAGAGATTGGAGCTGATCGCTCTTTCCTGCTTATTCCTCTTTTTTCTTTTCTTCACGTGAGATTTTGCCCCGCATATGATTAGCAGCCTGGCCCGAAAATCCATTTAAGTAATTAGGACTCCGGCCGGAAAATCCATGCATGTTGCTTGCTTTTTGCTTTTTCTTCTAATTTTGATCGGTGGGGTGCTTCCTTGATCGCCGTGTGAATTAAATAGTTGGAGACGGCAACCGATTAGATCGGATCGGTGCAGCCGCTTCCTGCTTGCTTTTGCTTTGATCCTTGCTCCTGATGACGTTGACGAGCGTTGCGCTGCAGCTAGCAGCTGGGCAGCGGACTTGCGCAATCGCCGTTTGGAGTTGACGATGATGTCGAGTTGTCAAGATTTTGATTCCCAGATCGTGGCAGATCCGTTAGATTGGACCGCGCGCCAGCGCTGTATGTGATGCCTTCGCCAGATTGGATCGTGTGTGGCTATGCGCAGGACGCCGCCGTCACCCGACGAAGTTGTCGGCTGTTTCGTTGATGATAATTTGGTCGCGTCGCCTGCGATGTGACGTAGATTGGATCTGCTATGTACGGCACGCCTCCGCTAGATGCGATCTGGTTGCTTTTGTTTATGAAGATTTGTCGATGAAGATGATGGAGACGCCAAAATCGTGATCCAGCACGCGTTCTTCCCACAGACGGCGCCAATTGACGAGGTGTGCCCTCGGCAAGTCCTAGGTTTCGAGTACCCAGGTTGATTATGAGGGAGAAGATGTGCGCGCTGGTAATTCCGGACGGCTGACAAGCAAGGATTTACCCAGGTTCGGCCCCTCATCGTGAGGTAAAGACCTACATCCTGCTTGTCTGATCTTGTATTGATGATGATATGAGATTTACATAGTGGCCGTGATGGCGATTGTGGTGGTGAGACGTGGTTTCTCTATGCTATGCCGTGTATGCTATGTCTAATTGTGTGTGGATCTGTCTATGGGGTGCCCCTGTCTGGTTTTATAAAGGGAACCTGGTAGGGTTTACAAGAGTCCTAGTAGATTACGACTTGGAGTCCTTGCCTTGTGCTTGAAGTAATTGCTGGGCCGCCAGGTGGGCCTCCGTCTTGGGCCGTACTGGGTATGCCAATGGAAGGGTGCCCGAAGGGTATGCCCACGTCAACAAGTCACCTCATAGTGCCTCCGAAAACTAAGTTTGGCCTTGGATTTGACATTCAAAAAGAAAAATACAAGGTATTTATATTGCTTACTGTCTAGTTACACTCCAATTATTTGTGTAGATGTTGCCATATATCTTGGCATAGTCAGAAAATGATGGCTAATACCCTTTTTTGTGGCTCAGTACGGCGGGGAAACATTGGGTGTCACGTACGTAATCTGAGCCATCATCATGGAGTGCGAGGGTGAGATAGTTGCCGTTGCTGAAAATGTTGTTGCTACTTTGAGGAGGCAGTGCACTGGCAATGCTTCCATGGACTAACATTGTTGTCATTCAGGTTTGTTGCAGTAGCGAGCCTCTTATGTGTCAATATTTGCAATGAAGTTAGAAAATCAGTGCTTAGTTTGTATCTGACTATACTAGATTAGATTAAAATTGCTGTGTTGAGTGAGGCAATTCTTTCCCGTCGATCTATTATGGTCCTTATTTCCCTTGCAAGCCGCTAATTTGAATATAAGATGTCCTGGTTGATCTATCTATGAAGGCTTTGAAATACCAATGCTCTTTTTGATAATTTCAGGTCATGGTTTTATTAATATTAGAGTATGAAATGCAACACCTTGGTATGGTCGTTACTCATAATATCACTATTAAGGTATTCATCTCTCAATTCCACTGACCATAGGTAGAATAACCCTGTTGTGAATTGATATCTTTGTTGGCTTATTTATTTTTATCTTCTATACTATAATAAATAGTCTTGCTCTAACTCAAGAGATGTATGTTACTCTTCTATGGTTTACATTTATCTTGGGGTATATGTCTATGTTCGACCATATACGTATTTCTGAATTGCATTCATTCGTTGTTTGGCTAATGTTGCACCTACTTTTCTTCATGCGGTCAAGATCATTTCCTTTTTCTTGGTTTCATATATATGACAATTTCTGCTTTTGTTTTACATGCCATTGCACATTTTTGTTTGCATAGCTATTTTTTGATGTCGAGTGTTTTTGGTTGTGCATCCTTGAACGGAGTATCTTCCTCTTGCGTCCATGTGGGTATCAACAAAGGTAATTCCCAATGATTGTTGATGTAGAGTATTGTTAAACATTTATTATTTAGTTGAAAGTTCCTTTAGCTTGGGTTTCATGCCTCAATTTCTGCCACAAGATCATTGTTATACATTAACTATTTTGGGTGTTACTTTGATCATTGTGGAGGGACTATCCATCGGCCAGAAGGTCAATCGTGCTCTGTTTTAGGAGAAGGAATTAATGGATTAGCTAATGAGGCATTTCTGCTTACTCATGGTTATTACTACATATGTCAAACAGAGTCAGATTCCTTTATAGTTCAAGGAGGAGACGACCAGTTGCCTATTTTTTGTCCTTCTGATTTTAGATACTGAAATCCTTGCATTTTATCATGATTACAGTGTTGTTTTCAATTAGTTATCTACTACGACTTCGCACATAAATATATTACCGTGGAAGGAGAAGGCCGCGTAAACAGAGAGGCGGGAGTTGCTCGACTAAAGGATTTTTCGAGGTAGTAGACTGCAACGTGGAACGGCGGGGAAGCAAGATAGAGAAGAAAGCTCATGTTCAAGCAAGTGACCGCAGCTGTTGGTTTGTACTCCCCCGTTCTAAACTAGATGACTTACATGTGAATGTATCTATACGTGTAACATGTCTAGATACATCCACATGGAAGTCATGTAATTTAGAATGGAGGGAGTACAAATAATGTATTAAGTTAAATTTGTACAATGTACTGCACTAACGCGCTATAAATTAATGTGCATAGCATGGTGAAATGAGAAGTTTAAAAGAGGGTTGTCTATCAGGTCTTTGTGTTTAGTTTTTTATAAGCTATATACGCGTTCATTTCTACCTATCTTATGTTCAGAGAAAACATCATATTTGTTACCAGGAAAGAATAAGTAGAGATAAAAACTGTTATTGCACTACGTGGATATTTCATTGTAGAAAAGCATTTCTTAAACCACTATCTCTCGTTGTAGACAAGAATCATTTCATGTGTATGTTAGACGTCGGAAACGTTTAATATATTTGCTATAGTTTAAAAGATGCCCAATCATTGGCAAGGTAAGATGACTTGAAGCGATGACATGGAGGGAGAAAACATGTCGCTTGTCTTATTGCAAGAGGGGCATTAAGGAGGCATGCCGACTGACGAGGAAAGTAGTGGTAGAGTTTATACTTGTTCCCATGTAACCTATAAAATTTGACCATACTTTTCAATTTGAACTATTATTTTGATCAACACACGTGACACACGGTATTCAACTTTCTTACATATGTCTACCATTTGTTGTTGGAGGTTATAGGAACATCTAGGGGCAAAGATTCACTTGAGTTCAAGCAGATAAATGGTTGTCATGACAAAGTAGATTGATGCATGGATCATCAACAGTGGCGGAGCTGGCATACAAGTGCTGAACCCAACGAAGTTCATCTGTTCCTCATATAATTAGGCTTTTAAAGTTGCTTATTAGTGGAAAATACAGTAAAATTAAAAAAGATGAACCCAATAGGATTTTGCTCTCGCTTTGCCCCTGATCATCCACCAAATATTTTGTTCCAGATGAATGCATTATTCAGAATCAATTTATATGTGTGCTCCGTAGCAACGCACGGGCATTTAGCTAGTTACTAATAAGGAGAATCTGATAGTACCAGCTGACAATACGTACATTTGTGTGGGCACGAGTTATTTGTTTCATCCGAAGTAGATGTAACTTTGTACATATGGCAAGCCACGCCTACTCCGCCCCTGTATCTTGCGTGAATATGCCATATTATGAGACACCGATACAGATAGAACTCACTAAAGCTACACACCGGGGGGGGGGGGGGGGGGGGGGTCGAGACGAAGGAACTCAAAGACCAGAGCCACGACACACCACACGATGGAGGAGATGGGTAGACCACGATGTAGCTTTTCTATGGGTGATTTGGAATTGTCGAAATGATATCATCTTTAATAAGATACAAATTCCACATTTTTTGCAGGTTATGCTCAAAGCTACTCACATGATGCATCAGTGGTCGTTGCTACTCCTAGAAGCCCAGCGGGATCATATGGATTCCGAATGTACTAGAATGATGGTGGTCGTTCGGGCTATGTTCTGCCAGAATGGGTGGCATCATGCTAGAAAATAGATGGCTAAACTTCTGTTACTTCTTCTGGCTTATTTTCATTTCAACGCCGTGTGATCAGTGAGTTGTAATACGATACGTGTAACGCTTGGATCTGGACACGGTTATTTTTATTAATGAAAAAATGGACCGTATGCATCACTTTGATGCACAAGCTGGGGCGATGCTCCCATTTCTAAAAAAACAAATTGATCCCACATACCTTGAGTTTAAGCTTGGGAGAGATCTTTAAGCCTGGTAAACTTTACAATTTTTATTAATGATAACGAGTGGTGGTTCGGTCAGACCCGACCGTACCGACCGCTAGGATATATGCCTCACAAGTATATTAATCATGTGTCCGATTTCCAGTCAGACGAGCACAACACCAGCCAAGAAAACGGCAATGAAAACCTAGCCTTCGGAAGGGATCCAGAAGGGGAAACAACAGGAGGCTGCAACCATATTCACCTCTGCGACCAGGAAGGCCAAGTTATCAATCTCCATTATCACCTTCACCCATCCCCTTGGTCATCACCAATGAATCCCTCCTCCATCTTTTAGGCATCACAAGAAAAAATGTAAAAAATTAAAAAAAACACAAAATACCCTATCATGTACAAACATTTATGACTTTTAAGCCAAATGATTCAGGTGATGGTCATATCGAATACATAGTTTATGATAATGTGCCCAAACTTTGCACAAACGTGTTTGCACGGAGAAATGTTGCTTCATAGTTAATTTCCATTTTGTAATTGAGAAAAAGGGACATTTTTGCGAGTACAAACAATAATGTGCAAAGTGGAATCACTCTAATTTTCACTGGAAGTATATCTAATTTTACTGGTAATTTCAAAATTAAATTGTAGCTACTTGATCCAATTTGAATGATTTTTCAGGGTGTTTCGTACTTGACACTCGGTAAATCCACCGACAGATCCACATGCTTTATTCTCATTGGCTGAGAAAGTGGGGACACGGATCGATGATGTGGCATTGTCCCATTCTCTTTCTCTCTCACACTCCACGTTGGTGAACCCCGCACGACCGTGTGATAGGCTCCATCACCACCACAACCACTGATGATGGGACCAGGAAACGACCTCGATCCCGATCACCCTAGCGAAGGCCGACGCTGCACCTCTGTGTTCTCTCTCTTATGCGCTGGAGAGAAGGTGTTGTTCCATGTGGCCGTCACACCAGTTTTGTTTTTTAAGTGCTCAGAATGGTTTGACCAGTGTCGTTTGTACCTGATTTTCTTCCCAGATCGAGAGCTCAAATCTTGCACAAGACAAAACTATGAACATCTGTCGGAGGGAAGTATTTTAAACCACATGGATCGACCTCTCGCTAGCTCCATGGGCCGCCCAGCTATCTTCTCTCTCGGGAACCTGTGCATATATGCTACTTCCTCCGATCCAGAATAAGATGCGGAACTTGTACCTACCATCTGTACTACCCACGTTGAATTCTCACGAGCCTTTCATTGGACCGGAGGGAGTAGCTGTGATGTGATTCAAGTTGGCAACTTGATCTCAACTAAAATCGACTACAAGACGGATGTGACCTCGATCATCGTAGTCTACTTGGCGCGCGTCAGATGGGAATCTCAATTTAGCTGCCAGATTTGACCGGCGGATCATAATCACGAGGGCTGTCCGTTAACGCGCGCAGGCGGATCCAAGTAAAGTAGTTAGAGCAGCTAGCAAAAAGGATCAGGAATGAAAAACCCTTCACGAAATGCTCCCAGCTACGTGCGCTGCAAATTACGATTTGTATATGTTTGTTTTCAAACTTCGACCGCACGCTCTAGCTAGCGAGCTAGGGGCCTAGTTAAACAAAGTGCATCCATATGTTAGTCGGGGAATCATATTATAAATTATTAATATCTGTTTGATCGAAAACGGCCACAAAGTGCGGAAGCCATGTGAAGCATGCGTGCGCGTTGAATTGGGTCCATCCATCTCTCTTCCTCACACCTAGCTAGCTGCCCCTGCTATAATTAAGTACCTCACGCATACACTTGAGTTCCATCAACAAGTAAGCAAGTATTACCAAGCTAGCTAAACCACCAGCTTCGTGGCCGGCAAGCTCGATCTCGGCAATGGTGGGTGGTGCAGCTAGGATGCCGGGGATGCTTTGGTTACTCGCGGCACTGCTCGCGTTTGCGGGAGCAACAAGCCAGGCCGACGCCTCCGGGCATAACTACTACGATTTCATTGTAAGTCTAGCTAGCTAGCTACTTCATGTTTCAGATTCATGTGTAGCTTATATAGTATATATCATGCATGTGATCCTTGGTGTGTGTGTGTGTTGTACTTTGCAGGTGAAGGAGACTAGCTACACCAAGCTCTGCAAGCAGAAGACCCTGCTCACCGTCAATGGCACCTGGCCCGGGCCAACCATCACCGCGCGCAAGGGCGAAACGGTCATCGTCAACGTGCACAACCAAGGACCTAAGAACATCACCATCCACTGGTACGTAATCACGTCTACTACACATCCACACGCATACACTACGTACTAACGGCAGCGACCTTCAACTCGATCGCAGGCACGGCGTGGACCAGCCCCGGAACCCATGGTACGACGGGCCAGAGTTCATAACACAGTGCCCCATCATGCCCGGCACCAACTTCACTTACCAGGTCATTCTGTCGGAGGAGGAGGGCACCCTATGGTGGCACGCGCACAGCGACATGGACCGTGCCGGCGTCCACGGCGCCCTCATCGTGCATCCCAAGCGCGGCAAATACTACCCATTCAAACAGCCGCACAAGGAGATACCCATTATCCTCGGTATGCACGGCATACACATATTTCTTATAATGCAAAGCCCCATTAACGAGATTGTCTATCCGTTCCATACATGCAATATGTGCACATCATGCATTCTTTCTATTCACTAAATTGTCATACATGCTAATGCAGGTGAGTGGTGGACTGCTGATTTGAACGAGATTTTAGAGGACCACTTACGGACTGGCAGCGAGATTAATATTTCAAATGCACAAACAATCAACGGCCACCACGGAGGCAACTTCGGGCGGCGTTGCATCGACAAGGCTACTTTCACGCTGCCCGTGCAGTCCGGCAAGACGTACCTGCTACGGGTCATCAACGCTGCACTCGACAACGACATGTTCTTCGGCGTGGCTGGGCACCGTCTCACCGTCGTCGGCACCGACGGACGCTACCTCAAGCAATTCACCGTCAAATATATGATGATCTCACCGGGGCAGACCATGGACGTGCTACTCGAGGCCAACCAACGTCCCGGCCGCTACTACATGTCCTCGCGGGCGTACGATTCCCACGGAAGCCTCGCCTTCGACAACACCATCGCCAAGGCCATTCTGGAGTACACGGACGCGCCTCGCGAAATCCGCCGGATGACGCCGGAAGACGCCAACCTTCCGGCCAGCAATGCTAGCGAGGTCGCGAATGGCTACACGGCCCAACTCCGGTCTCTGGCGAGCAAGGAGCACCCGGTGGAGGTGCCGCAGAAAGCCGACCGCAAGATGCTCATCACCATCGCCGTCAACCTGTTCCCCTGCACCACGGGCAACGGGACGTGCCACGGGCCAGGAGGCACCCGCCTAGGGGCGAGCCTCAACAACGTGAGCTTCGAGGACCCTCGCGTCGACATCCTCGACGCCTACTATTACGAAGAATTCTTTGGCAAGCAACAGGACGTGTTCGAGAAAGACTTCCCCAACAAGCCGCCCTTCATCTTCAACTTCACCGACGATAAAGAGTCGGCCAGGTATTGGTCCACGAGGAAAGGCAGCAAGGTGACGGTGGTGAAGTACGGCGAGGTGGTGGAGGTGGTGTTCCAGGACACGGCCATCCTCGGCACCGAGAACCACCCCATGCACCTGCACGGCTTCGCCTTCTACGTCGTCGGGAGAGGTTTCGGGAACTTCAACGAGACCACGGACCCTCCCAACTACAACTTGAAAGACCCGCCATACCAGAACACCGTCACCGTGCCCAAGGCTGGCTGGGCCGCCATGCGATTCCACGCAACCAATCCTGGTATATATATACGCATGCACCTCGTGCTGATCTTAGCCTCATTTTGTTATTTTTGCTGTGAACAAATCCTTATCTTTTTTGATGATTGGACGACAGGTGTGTGGTTCATGCACTGCCACTTCGATCGGCACACGGTGTTTGGAATGAGTAGCGTATTTGTCGTCAAGGAAGGCAAGGGAAAGAACCAGAAAATGAGGCCTCGCCCTAGCATCATGCCAAAGTGTTAGTTGTCCTGATCGGCTCAGTTGAGGCATTTCGTGCCACGATCAAGAGAAATATTGTTGTCAGTTTATTTCAATTTCCAATTACTATGGGGCGCGCTGAGCGTCCTCCGGAGGTTGGAAAGCTCCCAGCCTCCGGTTTCCCGTGCTGACACGTGTAGTTTTTTATCCCCAAATCCCGCTTTTGCTACACTGGTGCAAAAATGTTTCGACGGGAGCAAAAATATTGGTCGATGTAGCAAAAGTAATTCTCACCTAAAATCTGGCAACTCGTACAGTAGAGCAAAAATGTTTCCTTCGTAGCAAAAAAAATTATACTACCGTAGCATCATAATTTGCAACTTTTCTCCGCCGTGCCCGAGGAGCGACGCCGCCGTGCCATGGAAGCAACCCGCCTCCACGCTGGGAGCAACGCCCCCGTGCCCTGGGAGCAACGCCACCGTACCATGGAAGCAACCCGCCTCCGCGCAGGGAGCAGCGCCGGAAGCACGCCTCCGCGCTGGAGCAGCGCCGCCGTGCCCCTGGGAGCAACGCCACCGTGCCATGGAAGCAACTCGCCTTCGCACTGGGAGCAGCGCCGCCATGCCCTGCGAGCACCTCGCCTCCGTGCTGGGAGCAGCGCCGCCCTGCCCTGGGAGCAGCGCCGCCCTGCTATGGAAGCAACTCGCCTCAGCGCTGGGAGCAGTGCCGCCGTGCCATGGAAGCAACCGCCGTCCTTCGCTGGCAGCTACAGTGCAACACCAGCATGGTTTGGTAGCATTGCTGCTTACCGCTGGCAGCACCATGCCACGGCGATGGCAGCAACTCCACCTGTGCCTTGGGCGCGACGAAGCTTGGCACGGGAGCGAAGGAGGGCGCGGCGCCGCGAGCTCGACGTCCTCCTTCGGAAGCACGACTACAATCCCATGGGACTATGGGAGCACCGCCGCTCTCCTTCGGCAGCACCGGTGCCCTCCCATGGGAGCACCGCCGCATCTTCGTCAGCGCCGCCGCCGTCTCTCCTTTGGAAGCACCGCTGACCTCTCTTGAAGCATCTCATCTGTCTGCACCGGCCTTGTTTGAGTCCCCAATGGTGGATGCTTGCCGCCATGCGTCGCGGGAGGGCTCCTAGCCTACTGCAGCGCCAGATCTAGCCGGAGTTGGAGGTGGCGCAGGGCACCGGGCCATGGGGATTTGGGGGAGGAGGCAGTGAGCTGTGACGATGCGAGGAAGAGAAAGGAAAATGGACGGAGCGAACGGGTGGAGGAGAAATAAAGATAAGGTTGTAGTGGTAGGCCCCACGGGTGCGTGTCCAAAGTTTCTTCCGCCACGGACTGGACGCGTGGCGCTCGTAGGATGCGGAGGACGCCAGCCTCCGGCTGTTTATTAGCTTTTCCCAATTACTATTATGCATTGTTCTGTTTTAAGTATGGACGGGCGTGTAGTGCAGAGTGTCCTTCCTTCTGTTTTTTCGCCATTAATTCGGCTTAAAGAGATCCCTCTTTTTATCATCTATAACGTATTCTGTCGTCCTGACACTCAATGAAATAAAGTGATGTTTTGTTACGTACGTACAAGTACTTATGTGAACATGGACACATTGCAAAAGCATATACTTTTCCAGGATGAGCACACGGTCATTATGAGAATGTGGACAAGGTGTTATTTTTGCAAGAAGCACCCTAATATTTGTGAGTTACGTGTTGGGTCAAAGGCTGACGGAGTGGGCGTCGCACCATCCTCGACCTGGCCTTCCGATGCCACTTCAGCTGACCACCGTCAAGAGCATGGCTTACTCAATCGTGATGACCGTGCTGCGTCGCCTCCAACCGGACAAACGCGCTCAGATTCATGCAATATATGAGATGTGTGCCTCCTTGGAAGCCATTCCGTCGCCTCCACCTTGACGAATTTCGAGTGCATCGCCTGTAGCCACACTCCCGATTTTGTGAACATATGTGTGCGAGTAGCTTGCTAGGCTGTGAATAGTAGCAGTTGACACAGCATCGCGTGTATCAGCACTCCCACGATTTTGGAATTGTCATCACCAACGATTTGAGGAATCCTACCTTAAAACGATTAATGAGCTAAGGATTTGAGGATTCCGGTTAAATCGTTCAGTTCACATTCTGGAAGTTCATGACCAATATACTCATCAGAGAAAATTTTATTGACAGATAATACCTTTCCTTCTAAAAAAAGGGAGAGGGAGCAGCTAGCAAGCTACAAGAAAGGAAAAAATTGGAAGAAGCGGCTTGGCTTGAAATGTCAGCTTTTTTTGGGAAGCTTGAAATGTCAGCTGGCCGAACGTGTGGGGGCATCAACGAGGTAGACCCGTATGTTTCAGTATAGCAGGAAGTGGGACCGGATGACTAAGGCCCATGGGCTGTTTCATGGAGAAGCCCTCTAGGCGATGACGTTAAATTATTGTTGGAC
>CAMZMU010000053.1:61840832-61943716 GCA_947311845.1 Poa pratensis
CCATTTTCCAGTGATATGTACAGGTATGGAGTGCCCGTGTTTACACGTTAGCCATGATTCTTTGCTTATTTTTGGTTGTTGTCAGTAGTGTTCATTTGAATTGTTATACCATGACCCCCCTGGTGTGGACCACAAGATCTCATCGTTGTAGGAAAGGCAGATGATTAATGAGCTTCAGTTTGAAATATATTCCTTTGCTGAATTCTGCAGTATATTTATGGATCTAACTGTTTTCCTTGTAAGATGTGCAACTTTGTCCATTGCTTTAGTTCTATGATCGCAACTGTCAAGGTGAGAAGTGACTGTTCAAGAAGGCTCCGTTGAGCGGCCTGAGCTTGAATATTCCATTTATTCACTGGCAGCTCATGTGAGTGGTATTTATCTGTAGAAGTGTTGCTAACCAGGTCAGTGATTGCTGACTACTTATCAGCTTCTGTTTTGGCTAATATATAACGAAATTATTGTAAGAATAATCAGTGGATGTGCCAAAAAAATATATTCACAACCTAAAGTCCTATGATCTATGCAACTTGAGAAACTGAATTAAGTTGTGTTGACCAACTGTTTGGATCAGTTTCTCAGGTTATGTATAGGTCAGTTTCTCCACAACAATTGGTTGAGAATCCACCTCAGGTTCTACAAGTTGAGCAATGGATGGCGCTGGTGATATCTCTTCTCCCCCTACCCCACCACGTCCCACAACTTCCAGTAATAGCTAACGGACTGTAGGAGGTATACAAAAGTAAGAAGCAACCTTGCCAATGCTTGTTTAGGACTGACTGAGGTTGTCAAACTTGGCGCTGAGCGAGAGACATCAGATTGTTGATTTTTCCTATCCTTATCTACGGGCTATCTGCTTATAGATATGTTGATGTAAGATGCATTTCTTCTTTTTTAGCAACTTGGAAATGCTGTGAAAAAATCTGGATGTCCATGGGTGGCTCCAGCCGCTTGGTGGTGGTGGTGAAGAAGCTTTATTGGAAGTCCTCCTCGGTGTGCTAGGAGCTCGCAAGCCTGCGGCTAGCACGTGTTTTTATGGCAATACTGCCTTGTTTACATACAGAGATAGCACCAAATGGGTGTACAGCTGCCAAGATCTCAAGTGGCAGCCCAAGTGGGTACGTACTAGTGCTGTCCCTAGTCACCAATCTTGACTCCCCACAGCAGTCAGCTTTGTTGTTCACACTCTTGCCCCTCTTCCATCGAAATTCTCTATACACCATCTTCTTCCTTCCCTGAAAGTCTGAATATCAGAGCAGAGCACATATCGCACTCCTTCTCCATGCTCTCCTCTGCACATTATTAGTCGGGCTTCTCCTCTTGTACACTCCCACACTGGTGCTTCTCTGCAGCTTCCACGACGACACCTCTCACGGCAGGCAAGTGCTCGCTGTCGGCGGCAGCTCGTCTCAAGAAATGGCAAGTTCGCGCTCGGTTCTTCCAGCAGCAGCAAGCACCCGCATGAGTAGTAAGTCCTCCAACAATGCCACCGCTCCAGCTGGTACCTTGGTATATGGTTTCAATCAGATCTCAGTTTTCCACCACCGTATGGGTTGCTAATAGGGAGCAACCCATCACCAACACCAACCTCACCTAACACAGCTCAAGGTATCAACCCGATTGCAATCTTGTCATCGTAAACCATGTCGGGGACACTGAATCTATAGTTTGGTCCACTTCACCATTGTCAATAATAGGACACGGAGCTAGCAACCTGAGCAACACTGTGCTGCCGTTCTCTTGAACACTGGAAACCTTGGCCTCACTGCCACAGAGAGTCCATCATCATCTGACCAACTGTTGTGGCAGAGCTTCGACTACAACAGATGTTGTGCTTCCTGGTGCCAAGTTTGGCCGGAACAAGGTCACCGGTTTAAATCGCCAACCCGTCTCAAGAAGCCTCATTGATCTGGGTCTCGGTGCATACAGCATCGAACTAGACACCACCGGGATTGTCCTCAAGCGCCGCATCCCCTCGGTAGTGTACTGGAATTGGGCATCCTCTAGAACATCATCGTTGAATCTGATACCGATACTCAAGTCTCTTCTAGATTTGGATCCACGGACCAAAGGTTTGATTAACCCATCATATGTTGACAACAACCAAGAGGAGTACTACATGTACACTTCACCGGATGAATCACCGTCTTCCACGTTTGTCTCATTAGACATCTCTGGTCAGATCAAGCTGAATGTTTGGTCTCAAGCCAACCAATCTGGCAAACCATATATATTCCCAGCCGCTGATCCTGCACTCCAGCGGCTACCTGCGGACCTTTCCGGTCTGCGACGGCAATGCACAACCATCTTGTGATTGTATGGAGAAATTCTCCGAGAAGTCGCCGCAGGATTGGGACTTTTCAATGATCGAACAGGAGGTTGCATCAGAAATACACCTTTACACTGCAGCACTAGTAGTAACAACACAAACATGACAAGTTCCACAGACATGTTCCACCCCATTGCTCGAGTTACATTGCCCTACAAACCACAAAGCATAGACATTGCTACCACACAAAGCAAATGCGAAGAAGCTTGTCTCAGTTCCTGCTCCTGCACTGCTTATTCCTATAACAATAGTAGATGCTTTGTATGGCACGGGGAATTGCTTAGTGTAAATCTGAATGATGGCATTGATAATACTTCGGAAGATGTTCTTTACCTTCGCCTTGCCGCCAAAGATCTGCTGCCAAGTTTGAGAAAAGATAAAAACAAAAACAAACGTTGGACTTGTTACTGCTGCAAGCATTATTGGTTTGGGTTACTAATGCTCATGCTGGTTGTTATTGATTTGGAGGAACAAATCCAAGTGGTGTGGTTTGCCTTTGTACGACAATCAAGGTAGTGCTGGTGGAGTTATAGCCTTCAATACACTGATTTAGTTCATGCCACTAAAAATTTCTCAGAAAAGCTAGGAGGGGTGGTTTCGGTTCTGTATACAAGGGAGTGCTAAGTGACCCGAAGACTACTATAGCAGTGAAAAAGCTTGATGGTGACCGTCAAGGAGAAAAGCAATTCAGGGCAGAGGTGACTCAATTGGACTGGTCCAACATATCAACCTAGTCAAGTTGATTGGTTTCTGTTGCGAAGGTGATCACCGACTACTTGTATATGAACACATGTTGAATGGATCTCTTGATGGTCATCTATTTAACAGGAATGTTGCTTCTGTCCTAAATTGGAACACTAGATATCAGATAACCCTTGGAGTTGCTAGAGGATTGTCCTACTTGCATCAGAGTTGTCACGAATGCATCATACACTGTGATATTAAACCAGAAAACATACTTGTGGACACATCATTTGTTCCTAAAGTCGCTGACTTTGGGTTGGCAGCGTTTGTGGGAAGGGATTTTAGCCGAATTCTGACTACATTCAGAGGAACTGCAGGTTATCTTGCCCCAGAGTGGCTTAGTGGAGTTGCTATTACACCTAAAGTTGATGTTTACGGCTTCGGTATGGTACTGTTGGAGATCATATCAGGAAGGAGGAATTCACGTGAAACATACGACAGTACAAACAGCAGTTACCATGCTGAATACTTTCCTGTGCAAGCCATCAGCAAGCTTCACGGGGGAGACGTGAAGAATTTGGTGGATCCGCAGTTGCATGGGGATTTCAACTTGGAAGAGGCTGAAAGGGTTTGCAAAGTTGCATATTGGTGCATCCAAGACGATGAGTTTGATCGGCCGACCATGAGTGAAGTGGTCCAGGTTCTCGAGGGTCTACAGGAGATCGATATGCCCCCGATGCCAAGATTACTTGCAGCTATAACAGAACAATCTGGTGCTGCAGCTTCATTGTAATAATAACTAGCAGTCAATGCTATTATTTTGGCAAATTTTGAAGTTGTAGTAATGTGGAGTGGAAGGAATAAAAAAAGAAGCAAAGCTTACAGTTGCTAATTGAATTGTCTCCTGTTTAGTGTCAATTATGGTAAGCAAGCATTGTTGCAAAATATGGCAGAAATTGAAATATGTGTATGTTTTGTTCATGGGATAGTTCGTTATACATCCTTAAATCGAAGGAACATGTTGATATATACATGGCACTAAGTGTTGATATATACATGCCACTATCCGTTCTTCATTGAGAGCACACATAGCCTGGTCGTCCCTCGTGCTCACTTGATGGTGTGGCCTTCTCACATGACTCAATCTGCTCGACGAAACATGTGTGGCCTGCTCCAGCGCCGGCATGGCTGCGCAGGAAACCTGGGTACACATGAAAAAGTAGTCTAGGTTTAATGACGGCCAAAACTGACATGACGGTATGTGATATGTTGACTATGGCTACATATAAATTCACTTATGGATATGATTGCTTTTCGAGTGTCTTGAAGATTGTAGTGCTGATAGAATTCTTGTTTTCATTTACCATATTACTTGAAACAAGGAATCCAATGGCACTATTATTTTTTTCTGAAAAATGTTTTTGCTCCAGAGTAACTTTTCAAATTAATCATGAGGTTATTATATGCAGACTCCTAGAAAAAAGCAGCCTCCAGTGGACGAAAAGGTGTCACATAAATATGACAGTAAGATTCATAGCCCTGTCAGGAAGAGCACAGCAAGTGCTCTGGCTCCTTCACCTTGGTAAGAAAAGCATCCTCCTACTGTAAAGACCGACACCTTGGTTTTAAGCAGCATAAAATTCGCAACTTTGGTAAAGATTTCCCAGAGCAGCAATGAACTGTTTCTCTTCTGTTTGCTGCATTTTTTTCTTTTGTATTGTTTGCAAATGTTTTACTGAATATATGTGCTATGTTTAGGTGTTTGCCTTTGTAGGCAGAAGCATCTGGGAAGCAGGGAGCATGCACCACAGGATTTTCAAGGTACTGCATTGCACACTGTGCTCGCGCGTCCATACTTAATTGCGTAGAGAAAAAGCTGCAGACAATCATCCCCACTAAGAACATCGAGATGCCTTATATGTCTTCTCATGCCACGTAATTTTAATTTTTGTCGACTGTCCCTCCAGCCATAGCCATAGCTCACAATTACTGTCGAGGGCAGCCGTATAGAAGGAAACTATTTTGGCCTGGTTGGCATCGAACAACGAAGCAGCATAGTCTTTTTTTCGAGGGGTACGAAGCAACATAGTCACAGGGAAACAAGAGCTAGCGGAATAACCATCACGCAAAAACGCTGGTTTTATGAGAATCTTCATGCACCATCAGATTTGATACTTACCACCACTAGCTAAGTACCCTTGTGCTGCCCACGGAAGATCACATATTACACTAAATCTGCTAGATCCATCTTTTAATCAATATATGTATTGATACTTTGAAAAAAATAGTCTTTAAAAATATGTGCTGTCTTCTGGTATCTTTATCTCCCATGCTATGATCTATCAAATCTGCTCGAGTGTACTTGATGAAACTAGCTAGCTTAGTAATGTTCATAAACAATATTGCAAGCACAATCTTGGTTCAAATTCAGAAAAGGATTGAATCAAACACAACAAGCTAGCTGTTCAGAATTCAGAAAACAAGCTAGTCAAAAACCACACAGACACTAAGTTGTTCATAATTGACAAAAGAGGATCGACGGATCGCTGATGGTACTCGTCGCCGGCAAGGTCGTGCTTATGGTACTCAGTTGCACTGATTTGACACCATACAGCTATACAAAGATCAGTGCCAACTGCCAACGTCAGATTGATTTTTCTCTAGAAAATAAAAGGCACAACTCATTTCTCATTTCTAGGTTAAGCCTGAATTCCTGGCGGTATCCCGTTTCCAGCTCACCTCCCATCCAATGTATGGTTTTCTCATTTGTGAGATTTTCTAGTTTTTTGTAAAATGGTTTTTCTAATTGCTCATTTCCACTTTTAATATATAATAGATAGAGTATGGATTTTTTTTTTCATTGAATGGCAGCTCTTGAACACATCAGAAGGAATTAACGGAAATAACACGCATAGCACGCATAGAAATGGCAAAGCCCTGGGTTGTTTCAGCATTGTGCCGTGTTGTAAACCTGTGATCGTCAACAAGCTCACAGCTAAAGCACTAGAATATTGCCGTACAATCCAAACGGAGGCGTAGATTACATTTAAACAACGCCATGGTTCCGATCCTAGACCTGAGCAGCAAAAAGCAGCTGTTACAGGTGGCAAGAGCGTGGGCCCCGGTTGCTGCTTTGCCGCTGCCGTCGGTTCCTTTGCCACGGCATCCGATCGCAAAGTAGCTAGAATCTTCCCACACGACGGCTGCCGAGCTCTGTATGGTGGTTGAACAAGGCGACGTGATCGGCGGAAGCAGATGACGCCAAAGTTGACGCCCGAGAAACTCCATCGGCGGAGCTGACCACGCCGCTCCTGCGCCGTAGGATTGGCTTGAAAAGCCTATGCCAACCGCTAAGAGGAGTATTCCGGTCGAGGCATTGCCGAAGTTTGCAGCGCGCTGTTGCCGTGACCGGAGTCCCATCCAGCCTTCAACACGCTGCTTGAGAGACTCCATAAACCAACGTAAGAACTCCTGCCGTATCCCGTTCCTAGCTGTAGCTTCCTTTCACAGCCAATGTAAGTACGATTTCTCTTCATGACTATACTACTTGCTATTCTACACATGGTGCGATTAAGAGATCGGCTATTGTTTCACTGGTGTATTGCCTCCTTGCGACACAAATTGTATAAGTCACACTACTAGAAACGGGACCTTTAGTCTAGGGCCGATTTTGCCTCTAGTCCCGGGTGGCTTACGACCCGAGACTAGAGGGGGGCACTAGTCCCGGGTCAAAAGTTTTGTACTGGTCCCGGGTCGTGAGGGAGCTCTAGTCCCGGGTCGTAATACAACCCGGGACCAGAGGGTTGGTGTCGTAATACGGCCCGGGACTAAAGGTCCGAACGGTTTGCCTCCCGCGCCAGCGATCAAAACGCACTGGAACCGCTGTTGCTACAGTACCGCGACATTTCTGTTCGTCTCCCCTCTCCTTTCTTCTTCCCCATCCTTCCACCATGAATCCAATCACTCGCTACGGGAAGGTGCTCGCACATGGCACGACCAATCTCAATGTCGTCTACACGAACGACAGCGCCAAGGTGCCGGATTTTCTTTCCGATTTCAAGTATTGGCTTGAAGAGGAGGAAGACAACAACAAAAAGTTCATGGGCCTTGATCTCGAGTACACGGCCGATCAAAGAGATGTTGCCGTCATCCAACTTTGTTTCAAGAAACATGTCATGGTCTTCCAGTGGGCAAGGTAATACGAATAGTAGTGGCTAGCTTGTTGATCTCCATGTAATCGAATAGATGACGCTTTTAGTCCCTCTTATATATATGGGATCTTTATATGTAAATTAATCTGGGAAACCGTGAAAGCGGGAAGCCGGGAAAACGTGAAACCGGGAAGCCGGGAAGACGGGAAAACGTGAAAACTTCCCGACTTTCCGACTTCACGACTTTCCGTACCGACTTCCCGACTTTCCGTACCGACTTCCCGACTTCACGACTTTCCGACTTCACGGGAAACCGGGAAGCCGGGAAGCCGGGAAAACGTGAAACCGGGAAGCCGGGAAGACGGGAAAACGTGAAAACTTCCCGACTTTCCGTACCGACTTCCCGACTTTCCGTACCGACTTCCCGACTTCACGACTTTCCGACTTCACGGGAAAACGTGAAACCGGGAAGCCGTGAAAACGGGAAGCTGGGAAGCCGTTTGTGATATACATGCAATCAATTAAAAATGATCGAAATTCACATAAAGAACTGTCCACTTTGTTGCAGCAGTATTTAACATGTGTTCCACTTCTTATTATACATACTTGTGCATGCCGAAATATACTTGTTGCACCAGTATTTAACACTTGTTCAATTTTGTTGTTGCAGTAGTGACAAGCACTGTCCAGTACTCATGGAGTTCCTTCGTAGCGGCATACATTTTGCTAGCGTTGATATAACGAATGACAAGATCAAGATGAGGCGCACCTGGGGTATTGAGATACCAGCTGCCTGCCACATTGATATCCAACGCATTTTCAAGCTTAAGCATGACAAGACTTCAATGGCTGATATGGCATTCACCTTGATCGACGAGGAGTATGCTGATATGAAGACAAAATTACCCAACGATCAGCACAAACTCTGGGAGAAGAGCCCACTTGATGGTATCAACATTGAGTATGCAACAGTAGATGCGTATGTTGCATACGAGGTGTACCGCAAGATTGGAAGCGTCAACTATGGGCAGCGTCACCTAGTACCACCACCAGTGCCCCGTGGGACGTCTACTGCTTCGGAGTATTCTGATTCGGAGGACGAGTAGTGTTTGCAAAATGGCGACGAACACTTCGATCTCTAGCTATCTCTATTATTATGTACTGGTTGGGGTCTCCTGATCCGGACAAGTAGATGTTTGCAGTTTCATATGTGTGTATCTTTAATTATGCTGTAATGGATATCTGAACTATTATTTGTATTAATTATGTCCCTGTTTAAGTATGATGTGATCAAGCTTTCTGAAGCTTTTGATGTATGTGCTGAATTTTTAGATCATGTCATTCTATTATAGTTGTTTCTACATGATAGTACTTTTTGTGAAGAATGTTTGTGAAACTTTTGTCGAAAATCAAGTTTATTATTTCACATAGTAACTAGTACACATAAAAAGACTCTATGCAAGAGGATATATCTTTATTTAATCCGGTTACAGCTGGAGTGCATCACGCTTACATCTTTATTTAATCCGGTTACAGCTGGAGTGTATCACACGCTTACATCTTTATTTAATCCGGTTACAGCTGGAGTCCATGCCATTTTTATTTAACTAACTTCTGCCTCGTCCTAAGCCGCGGGGTGCATCACGAGCGCTCCTCACCCAAAGAGCAGGAACCATCACAGGGCCAATACTCACATGAGAAGGATCCCTATACAATACCTACCATGTATACTGCGACGTACCACCTCCTCGGGGCCCGGATTTCTCACCAAGCTACGCGTTCCGGAAGATAACACCTCCCAGTGCCAGCCCGGCGGAGCCCATTCCCGCACAGGGCCGTTATTGTCCAACAGGTGTTCGGACATCGCCTTCGATCCAAACAGCGGCAAGACATCTCTGATGATTTGCAACAAGTGTTGGGGATGTTGCTAATCATCAGAGCGTCTTGCCGCTGCTTGGATCCGACCGAGGGGAGGGTTCACCTTCAGCCTCCGCTCTAGGAACTCCTGCCTCTCAGAAATCTTGCTCTCTGCTACCCGTGTGCTACCAAAATGAACTACAATGAGTAGACACTGAGTGCTGAACATGTCCGGGAGGGGGGGCTATATATAGGGTACGTAGCTAGGGAACCCGAATGTTTTGTGTTTGAGCGCCACTTCGATCCAAGCAGTGGTAAGACGTCTCTGATGATCTACAACCGTCCGGCAAGACATCTCTGATGATCTGCAACCGCTTGGAACGGTCGCAGGTCATCAGAGACGTCTTGCCGCTGGTTGCCCAAAGATGCCTCTCCGAGTGACGCTGGTAGGGGAGGGAGAGGGCAGCACCTTGGGGATTTTGTATTCGGTCGACGAACTGAAGGATTTTCTAGATAGAACAAAACACACGGTTTCTCCTGCATACAGCCCAACGCTGGCTCGTGAGTGTCCGCATATCAAAATGCAGCGTTGGGCGTATGCAGGGAGTCCGAATGCTTTGAATACCAAACTGAACTACAATGAGTGCCGTGAGTGCCCGGGAGGGGGGATATATATAGGGTCGTGGCCCCTTTAGTCCCGGGTGGTATCACGGCCCGGGACTAGAAACACACCCCTGATCCAACGGCTCACAAGCCCTCAAAAGAAACACACCCCTGATCCAACGGCTCACAAGCACTCGAAAGAAACACACGATCCGTGTGCTTCTTCCTTATTGGTGGGATTCCCTTTAGTCCCGGTTGGTGGCTCACAGAGTGATCCAACAGCTCACAAGCCCTCGAAAGAAACATTGTTTAGATAAACACGATATTGGTGGGATTCTCACGAAAAGTGTCATTTTTGACAATCGAAAAACAAGAATGGTTAAATTACCAATCATTTTTGAAAATGGTTAATGCAAACACTTTTGAAGCATTTTAAATTTAAACAATATTAGTTAATGCATTTTAATTTTAAACAATATTAGTTAATGCATTTTAAATTGACTTTCAAAATGGTTAAATTTGTTAATGCATTCTAAATTGAAAATTGCACGCGAGAAGATGTGAAAAAATATGACTTTTAAATTTAAACAATATTAGTTAATGCATTTAAAATGCATTAAACAATATTAGTTAATGCATTTTAAATTGACTTTCAAAATGGTTAAATTTGTTAATGCATTCTAAATTGAAAATGGCACGCGAGAAGATGTGAAAAAATATGAGTTTTAAATTTAAACAATATTAGTTAATGCATTTTAAATTTAAACCATATTAGTTAATGCATTTTAAATTGAAAATGGCACGCGAGAAGATGTGAAAAAATATGACTTTCAAATTTAAGCAATATTAGTTAATGCATTTTAAATTTAAACAATATTAGTTAATGCATTTTAAATTGACTTTCAAAATGGTTAAATTTGTTAATGCATTCTAAATTGAAAATGGCACGCGAGAAAATGTGAAAAAATATGACTTTCAAATTTAAACAATATTAGTTAATGCATTTTTTAAATTGAAAATGGCAAAATGGTTAATAGTTTGAATAGTTAGAACAATTATTTTAGAAAACAGAAAATTGCTTTGGATTAGTTTAGCAAATTCAAAAACTTTTCATGTTGAATTTTTTTTCATATTCGAAAGTATGCAGAAGCTATTCAAATTCATATTCAAATTAAGTTTTCAAAGAATTGCGCGCGAAAGTTTGAAAATTTAGGCGGGTGGACGAAAAAAAGGGACCTCTGGTCCCGGGTCGTGGCACCACCCGGGACAAGAGGGCAATTTGCGCGCGCTGGAGGTGGCGTCTGCAAAAAGACCTCTGGTCCCGGGTGGTGGCACCACCCAGGACCAGAGGGGTACCCTCTTGTCCCGGGCCGTGGCACCGCCCGGGACCAAAGCTCCTCTGTATATAAACCAGGGAGTTGACCCCGGGTCGAGCCACGACCCGGGAGAGCTTCTTCTCTCCACAGCGCCCCCGCGCCGCCGTCTCCGCAAGCCGTGAGGCTGCCGTATTTTCCGGCCAGCCCTCCGCCGCGTCCGCCCGCGCCTCCGCCTCGTCCGGCCGTGCCTCCGCCCGCGCCTCCCGCGGCTCTCCGCCCCCACGCCTCCTCCCGCGCCTCCTCGCCCCTCCCAAGCCGGCCGTGTCTCCGCCGCCGCCGCCGTCCACCCGCACCGCCTCGCCCACCTCCTCCTCCGCCGCCGCGCCGTCGACCCGCCTCCGCCAACTCCGCCGCCGGCGGCCGCCCTCCCAAGCACTGGTGAGCTTTTTTTCTAAAGTTTTTTCCTAAGTTTTTTTGCTAATTAACTTAAATTTACTAGTTAAATTTGCTAAGTTAAATTTTCTAAGTTAAATTAGATAAGTTAAATTAGATAAGTTGGATAAGTTAGTTAAATTTTCTAAGTTAGTGTAGTGTAATTTGCTAAGTTAGTGTAGTGTAATTTGCTAAGTTAGTGTAGGTTAGTGTAAATTTTGGTAAGTTAGCGTAAATTATAGTTAGTTAGGTGTAATTTAGCTAAGTGTAATTTTGCTAAGTCTAGATCTTATAACGGGAAATCGGTCGGGAAATCGGAAGTCGGAACGGGAAATCGGAAAGTCGTGAAGTCGGAACGGAAAGTCGGCAAGTCGTGAAGTCGGAAAGTCGTGAAGTCGGGAAGTCGGAACGGAGAGTCGGGAAATTCCCGACTTCACGACTTTCCGATTTCCCGACTTCACGACTTTCCGACTTCCCGGTTTCCCGTTTTCACGTTTTCCCGGTTTCACGTTTTCCCGGCTTCACGTTTTCCCGGCTTTCCCGGTTTCACGTTTCCCGACTTCCCGGGAAAACGTGAAACCGTGAAGCCGGGAAAACGTGAAACCGGGAACGTGAAAACGGGAAACCGGGAAGTCGGAAAGTCGTGAAGTCGGGAAATCGGAAAGTCGTGAAGTCGGGAAATTCCCGGCTTCCCGGCTTCCCGGTTTCACGTTTTCCCGGTTTCCCGGTTTCACGTTTTCCCGGCTTCCCGGTTTCACGTTTTCCCGGCTTCCCGGCTTGCCAGTTTCCCGGTTTCACGTTTTCCAGGCTTCCCGGTTTCACGTTTTCCCGGCTTCCCGGTTTCCCGGTATCACGTTTTCCCGGCTTCCCGGTTTCACGTTTTCCCGGTAACACATACAATACACATGAAGTATCGCTCATGTTAGTTTAAATTTTGATATGGTATATTTGTAGATGTAATTTTGCTAAGTGTAAAGTTCACTACATTGAATTATTCTGCTAATGCTATCATTGTTTTATTTTCTTTTGTAATAGTTAAGCAATGGACGATGGAGATGTTCCTCCCTTCCAATCCAGAGAAGGGGAAGATGTGTTGCTCGACTATATCCGGCAACCCGCGGATGGTGATGAACACATTGGAGCAGAAGAAGATGGCTCCGAGTTTTTGAACGAGTCCGGAAACGTCCAAGGGCAAACTAGCACAGTTCGTGAACCCCCGCAGTCCGGCGTGGTATATTAAGCCTCTATTTGATCAGATGTAAAATTTTATTTGTATATATATATTAACAAATGTTTCTTCTTTTTAGACCTCCGCATTGACCCAAACCAGTAAACGAGGCCATGCCAAAGGGTTGGGAACAAAAGATCATTTCAGAATTGAGTCAGTCTCTTCAGATGGCAAACCGTTGGCGCCTCCGAAGAGCGCAACTAAGTTTGTGCATCAATGTGGAGCTGTTGTCAGGGACAATGTTCCGATCAGCCTTTCGGAATGGAATCAGATAAAAAACTTAGAGGGCAATTATTATGTCACCGAGAGAACTAAAGATATATGTTGGAAGAAGCTCATGGCACATTTCACTCTGCCGGTGTTCGATAGTCCCGAAAGGACAAAAGCCATGACGGACAAAGTCAAGCATTGGGCTCTGAAGAAGATGGCTGAACAATTCAATAAATGGAAGAACAGATTATACCAAAATTGGGACGACAAAGAGAAAGTTCCAGATTTCACTGGGACACTAGAGAGGCAGCGGGCTCACTGGCCGGCATTTCTGCAATACAAGAATTCAGAAGAAGCCAAGGAAAGATCGGCCAAGAATAAGTTGAATGCAGCGAAGAAGATATATCACCATCAGTTGGGTGGAGGTGGCTACGTAACTGCCGAGCCTAAGTGGGATCGGATTGAGGCCACTATGCGCGAAAAAGGGGTCATTCCAGTTACAGATTTGTGGTCCCGTAGGGTCAGAAATTGGATACTTGCTCATGGGGGGAGTATGACGTCGCAACAGGCGAAGTAATAGTTGATGAAACGAAAGAAACTCCTATACCCCGGCAAACAATTCTGGATGCAATCGCCGATGCTCGTGAGGGAAGGTTTTATCCCGACAGAGAATACGACGAGCTGTGGAAGGCTCTCGGTACTAAAGAAAAAGGAGGATCTGTTCGAGGCAGGGGAGGTGTGACGTGGCATGAAGGGTTTCCTGAGGACCGTGAGTCTTATAGAAGCCGAGAAAGAGCAAAGAGGAGGAAGGAGCTGGAGCAAAACGACCGGTTGAGCAAAGTGGAAAATATCATTAGCCAACAACAACGGGAACTAGATGAATTGCGGCGCGCGCAATCTTCTCGAGGGGCAACTCATCAGCTGCAGCTGCAAGATGAGGGTCCGTCTCAACGGAAAAGCAGCGTGACTTCCGCGACGGTCGTTGCTGATGAGGCATCGAACCAAACATACCCCGTGGATTCTATCACTGAGAAGACAACTTGTGAGCTACATGAGGCAGTGAGAAACATAACCATGAAGGGGCGGACGGCTATGCTTTACCTTGTGAATCTACAGCACTGTATTGTGGCAATGAGATTCCAAATGGCTATGCTCGTGTCGGCGTGGATCAAGTTTACCCCGGATATGCATCACTCGAACTTCATTTCCCTGGAGGTGATGATGAGAGGACACTGGGAGATGTCCAGGGTGGACTCATTCTATGGCCTAAGAAATTGATCATGTTTCCAGGCTGGACACCGCTGCCAAGGCCACCGTCGCCTTATCGATCTCCGTCGCCGCGTCAGCCGACTCCGTCGCCGCGTCACTCGCCGCGTCAGCCGACTCTGTCGCCGCGTCACTCGCCGCGTCAGCCGACTCTGTCGCCGCGTCAGCCGACTCCTGAGCCGACTCCTGAGCCGTCTCCACCGCCTCCGCCCACTAAGGCTAACGGTCGAAAGGGGATGAAGACCACCGCCATGGGTTCCCGACCCAAACCCCGACTTGAGCCCCTGCCAAAAGTACCGAAGGTTCCTCCCCCGAGACCTTACGACATCAAGTGTACTGATCAAGAGGAAGACAGGGTGTGGCTACAAACAGAATCGAGAAGACAGTTTGCAGAAATGGCTGAGAAAAGAAAACCTAAGCCAAAGGAAAAGTATTCGGAAGCTCAAACACAATTTGCTGTTAGTTTCCTTACTCAGCCATCGCAAATTTCGATAAATAGGCCAGATGACTATGTACGGACTGTGAGGAAAAATCCACCCGGCGGGAAAAGGAGAAGAGATGTTGCCCAGCTCGGACATCAGTCAAAGTAGTCTATCTCCCCGCTCAAGGTGGCCACTGATATGGGCTCTGCGCTTGAGAACGATGGCGCTTACCGCGCGCAATTTGCTGCAGAACTTGGTATTTCACTTTCTCAGTGTTAAATATGTTGTTGTAGCTACCTTGGGTTGAAGTTTCTTTATGTGAATTGCTTTCTATGAATGGAACAGGGGGCTGATTCCCCTGGTGGTGATGATCTGTTAATTATTTTGTTTTGCTTCACAAAGTTGGACCCCCCGGATTTACACCCGGAGGCAACGTATATTATGTCCGGATGGCTATGTCGGACCCCACGGGTACCATGCAACGGCCAGCAATTATATACGTCGCTGATTAGTCACGATCACCGACGGGTGTTTCTGTTGGCCGCCTCTATGTTGGAGACGGCTGATTCTCCCGGCCATCTCAGGGACGAGCTCATTACAGCCGGTCCCAGAGGACCGGCTCTAATGGAGCATACATTAGAGACCCCCGCGCAGAGACGAACAATTTAACCGGCTGAGATGACTCTCTGGGGCCGGGTTTTCTGTACTAGTGTACCATAGATTCACCATTGTTTTCTTGAGTGTTGGACTGCTCATTGCAATGGAGTTGCAGATTCTATACGCTGGATAGCTCAGAGACATCGTACACTTTGACATCAGATCATGCAAGCTTTTGGAAGGAGGATACTTCACCAGCTGGGAGGTATAATCTAGCTGTCGGAATCAGGTGACTTCATCGACTATGTCATCATCTCCACTATGTAGATGTGTTCATCAAGGGTCTAATCTCATCACCTGCACCTCAATGGTTGATCTTGGTTGTTAATTTAAGCTAGAACTTTTTAATTTGGATACCTCGTTCCCCAACAATGGTATCATAGCGGTAATATGCTTAGTTGCAAGTAAGACAAGACCATATGTGCTATAGGGCATTATACATGTATTGTATGGGTGGAGATGGCCAAATTTTGTGGTTGCTTCCATATCATTATATTTAATTTAATCTCGATCACGTTTTGCTATTCTTAGTTGAATGTTCACTTCATAGTTGTTTCCTTGAGATAGTAGTTGTCGTTCATTTTTTAGATAGTAGTTGTCGTTCATAAAGTGCCAGGGAAAACAATAACACATTTTTTACTTTCGACAGGTCTAGGATTATTAGTGCAAATGAGGCCATTGAGTGCTAATATTGGAGATGTTCACGGTTTGGGTTGCAAAAAGCATGGCCATTTGGTGGCCAATGTACAATTTAACAGAAGTCTAGCGTCTTCTATGAAAAAACTAGGTCATTTGGCATATTGATAATTTCATAAAAGGCTACGGGTTTTTGCCAACATTTGGCATTTGAGGGTATACATATATTTTTGGAGATTTTGAGGGTTTTCTATGCAGGTATAGTACCATTTGGGGATGCATGCCTATAGTTTTGGAGAAGTACAAGGTGTTCTCTTCAGAAAACATCAGGCCATCGGTGGCTAATTCCACTTTGGAGCATTTTTAGAATTTGTGAGAGTTTCGGGGAGATTTTTACAAAAACAAGATAATAACATATGATCATTTAGATCTTGTTCATACATGTCACAATAGCCAGGGGGAAACTAAATCTCAGTGAGACGAAACTAGAATTATTTTCGTTATTCATAAGCATGATCAGACAAATTACTAACCCAAATGTAGTCTCCAAAGTAACAGTATCATATGATCTCTGTGCCTAAGACCAGCCACAGTGTGCATGTAAAGCGATTCCTAGCGTTCTCTCTCCTCTCTTTGATGCGGTTCCATACAGTGTAGAGAACCGGCGCATGTTGTGTGACAGCAGAAGCGAACCAACAAGTTGAATCGATTCAATGGTTGCTGTTGGCCCACACGTCAGCAGAGAGAAGAGAGAGTGTGAGAGAAGGATGGAGAAAACTGTACTGATATATTGATTTAATACCCATGCATGAGTCTGACACAACCGCATGCAACAGAGGACCGCGCGTAGCGCGGATGGCAGGAAGCGGCAGTGGCCTTCCCTCCCTGCGGGTTCTGGGGTGTGCGTGTGTGTGGTGTGTGTTCTATGCGTCCGAACAGATGCTACAGCTTGTATTCTCAGGAGAGGCTTAAAAAAAAAACCGCATGCAACACTGCATCTAGTTTCTTTGAACCGAACCAAACAGGCTTTGTTTCTTTGAATCGGCGCCACAGTGTGGCTGCACATGTAATTCGTCTAGCTGGAATCATATCAGAATAAATATTAGCCGTTGGCAAGTTGGCCTCAAAGTTCGCTGCAGAATTGGTGCGCGAACTGTCCTTGATCGATCTATTTTAGCTGTCAGAGTTGACTAACGAATCATATTCACGAGAACACGTGCATTCTAGTAGTTGGCTGGCTGCATTCGTGTGGTAAGGCAGTCCACTTGACATTCTATATCGATGATGATGCTGTTAGCATGAGCTGGCACACAATTTGGTTGCCTTCATATATACGCCTTCCAATGACATTGTCTTCTGTAATTAACTTAGAGTTGTTTTACGGTGCATCAAATCAATACGGGCTGTTCATCTGACGGGATCCTACGGCCCAGATTCAAAATACTACTCCAAATTTTCAGTAATATATTTGTGCCCGCAGGGCATTTTGGGCAGTTCACTACTGTGTTAAGAATCTGCATCTTGCCGTCGGAATTTCAATTTGTCCACTTCCCCGCACCTTGCCATCGGAACCTACAGCGTGGCGCTCGGGTTTCAGCCGTTGCCAGCCCTCCCTCCCTCGGCCATTGCCCTCTCTACCCTATCCCAGCACCGCATCATGGTGCGCTGCAGCAAGGACGCCACCGGCGACATCTCGAGGGAGGTCGCCGGAGCGGCCGTCAGCGGGATCCTCCACCTCTGCCGGCCCTTCTCAGCCCACTGCAAGGTCAAGCGCAATTGGGCGAACTGACATTGATCTTGCACTGAGTTGTCTCTTCTCTCACCTCTGTGCTCCAGTGACAAAGATGCCTACACGCAGTTCTTTTATCATGCCATCGTTTAGAAAAAAATTAGCTCTAGTGTGCAGTCTATGAAGTCCTGACAACAATCAGACATTTGCACTGGTATCAACCCTGACCTTAATCTATGAACACCCAACGGTGCTTCATGTTATCAGTTTTTCTCTGAATATGAAATTGGCTCCAAATTTTTTTTATTCGATTTATTTATATTACAAAGTCTGCGTAACATCAGGAGGTTCCTGAACTTGACTGAATCCATGGAGTTACTCCTTGTTGACGCTCTCGTCAGTGAGGCCGTCCGGGAGTGCAGAGCAGGGATCGATACTTGCATGTAGCAAGGATAGAGCCTTCAGTATGGAAGCTAGGCGTGCGCAGCTTAGGAAGGTCCTCAATCGTGCCATGGCCCCTGCTGGAACGTGTGCCGAATAGCAGTGCAGCGGCGGCGGCGTCAACGGCCACGCGCAGAGCTCCTCGAGGTGGCGGCCGACGACTCGACGAGACGCTCACGAAGCAGAGGCGCGTGCTAGAAACCGTCTTTATCGCGCGGAGTCACTCACCAAGATACGACGGTCCGAGCGGAGGGGGGCGGCGCCAACCGTAGCCATGACTCGGCAGTCATGGGAGCGCTCGCGCCTGGGCTGGACGAAGGAGCCGGCAGCTAAATAACCCTTCGACGAATTACGAAGCTGACCTCGGGCCTAACTCTGGCCCAGGCCATATTAACCATCGGATCTGCCTAATACTACACCCTAAAATCTGTAGTAGGATGTACCGTGCGCTCTGGCGAAATATATATATATAGGTAAATTAATATATATATATATCAATAAATCTGTCAGCTAGTTGTGAGCCGATCCAAGTCAGAGCAAGTACAATAAGATCTAGTCAGCTGGCTATAAGGTGTTACATGTCAGCAAAATTCTACGTGGCGAAGTAATAAGTAAAGAGAGAGTAGAGGCTGCAGCACAAGAAACGATAGGCTAGAGCCTTCATGCAGCCCGCGTCAAAGCTTTTGGCTGACGTTTCTTCCTCCCTACCAATTACTTGCCTCCTCCACCTTCAAACATTTAATGCTATAGCCAGGTTAACAGCTAATC
Organism: Poa pratensis; assembly: GCA_947311845.1. Classification (NCBI taxonomy): domain Eukaryota; kingdom Viridiplantae; phylum Streptophyta; class Magnoliopsida; order Poales; family Poaceae; genus Poa; species Poa pratensis. Next base: position 61,859,562 of record CAMZMU010000053.1, read on the forward strand.
AATAGCCAATCTATTATATGGGAGAACTTTTACATGGGCTTTAGATGACATGTCGCTGCTCTGTAGTCAGCAACGGGCAATCTTATATTTACTAATTGGAGGCACCATACGAGGCTCCACGTTAATCCTAGAAAACAACTAATGAGAACCGTTTGATTATAATAGTGCGGCTAAGATTCGACAATACGAACGAGTTCTATTTCTGTACGCCTTGCGCAGTCCGTCAGGTTCACGATTTATCGCATTGTTTAAACAGCCGTACGTGATCTCACGACATGTGTCGATAAGCCGGGCCCAACTCCCTGGAGCCGCAGCGCGCGGTCTGCCTCTTCTAGCGTCGCTGCCTCCAGTACAAGCACGCACATGGATATTTGAGCCGCAAATTAAACCAGCGGCAACGATTTTCGTCTTAGATGCATGGCTGTCCGTGGTGCTCCAGCTCGATGTAGAATGCCCGTGGTGATCCAGCTCGGACGCATCTCTGGCCCATCTCTCTCAGGTTTGGTCGTCTTCTTTCTATATAGATTAATCACATGAATTCTCTTCTGTACTAAACGAACGGATGGAATATTGGAATTAGTCCATGCAGAATTATTACATGATTGCATCGTTGGGATAGTTGCCTGTTCAATCGATCTTCGATGGATGATCCAATATGCCTATGTAAATAAAATTAAGAGTCGAAAAGAACGTGCGTATACTATCATCTAGGGTACTTAAACTACTTGGGCCACCGAATGCTACCTCCACTCTTAATGGCTTTATAGATTCAGGTTGATCTTATTTGCACACCCAGATTTTTTTTTTTTTTGCAAAGGTATCATAACAAAGTTATGTCAATATGTTTGGCTAAGAAAATTACGTCATTATGGTAGCATGTATCTAACAAACATTTGTTGGTATTTGTGCCTGACAATTTATTATGATTCCTTCTGTTTCAGACAAAACAATATTAATTCGAGCCACTAATTTTTAGATATATGGGCAAGGAAGCAACTAGAGGAGGAACTCATCAATCCAATTGTGGCAAGTTTCCAGTTCCACCGCTAATTCATGCATGAACCATATCTTCATACAGCTCATCAGAACTTTCAACTAAAGCCATGAAAGAAAATCCAAGCCGTTCTTGCTCCTATATATTTTCCAGTATTTCATTAGATTTTGGTGAACATGTTGCATTGAATTGAAGAAAACAACTGTATGGAGAACTGAGGCAAGGACGAGCAATCTTCATGTTTGCATAGGAGAAACGATGATACAATTGAAAGGGGAATTAGGGAATGCACACACGTTTGATTGCTTTGGTCACAGAGGGAATTAAGTTGCAGGAGAACGTCATCAGTTATTTGCTAAACATGGATGTATGCCTTAATATATAATATGCCAAAAGAAAAAGAGATAATAAATTACTTTTACATGCAAAACCTTGCATAATTTACATAAAGTTAACATGATTGTAATTTTCCATGCTATAAAATATGGTCCCTCTATTTTCAGTATGCTTCTCGCAACTAATTTATACGCCTATGTTAACTAGGACGCCTAATAGATAAATATAGGAGAAATCTTAACTAAATGAAACGGTTTGTGAGTCTTTTGATATGACTGCCGCTAAAAGTTCTATAGTAGCGTGTGGAGTAGTTCTAACATTTTGCTTCTATGAAAGTGTTTTGACACGTGCTGAATGGAGCAAAAATATTTTTAATGTACAAGTATCATAAATAAACTGTTGTATAATAAATGAAACATTATGTTTTTATAATAGTATATTAATGAATACTATCGTGTTTTATATGAAATGCTATGTTCTTCCAATAAATATGTTAAAAAACTATGGCTTATATGTAAGTAACATATTTTTCTGCACACGAGTAATTAAGAGAGGCTATTGCGTTTCAAATAATAAACTCTTATCACGTATTGTCCAAATTACTAGCCCGTGCAGCTGCACGGGTTCATGACTAGTTCTATTAACCACGTTCTTAGTTTGATGCTAGTGCTCTCTCTGTCCCATTTTTTAGGGTATAGGCCAAAAAATAACTTGTTCTAGAAATCTCCACCTCTTAAACACAATTATATTAATTGTTTATCAGTTAGTTGCCGGCTGCATCTACCACCAATGTATGGAACATTTCAGCTCCAAATACCTCACACTTTGGGGCAATAGATTTGCTAATTAAGCCCTAAAAACTATGTATAATAGTATTTTAAGGTTGCATGTCAGGTGCAAGGTGGATCCACCACACAACGAGTCCGCTCCCTCGGAAACAGTACTAGATCTGATCTCTGTACATATACTCGCTGCGAATCTAGTAAATTTGACACCAAGATGGATTAGTTTATGATGTTCTCGATCAGCACAGCCTACTTGTCGTCAGATCAGAATCAGAACAGGGCACAGTTTTGGTCCGATACGCGTACGACGAAGTATCCGACGGAAGTACTCCATGTTGATGAAAGATCTGACGGACTGAGCTGAGTGTCGTACGCGGATCGGATGGAATCCGTCGTACGCATAGCACGACTAGTTAGTTGTTTGATGCAGTCTGACGTCCACTTGACATTATCTCTCGATGATGACAGTCCACCTCCATGATGTGACATTTGAATGGCCCGCGGGGAATTTGAGGTTACAAACCCTATTACTAACCCGTCAACGTACAGGTGATCTTATTGGCAAATCTTCCATATTACTTCAACATGGAAAAAGAAAGAAGTTCACGGTTGGTTAATATCTTTATTATTAAATGGGAGTAAATGGGAGTTGGTCGTGTAACTGAGCCACTAGTGGAAACCGGACCTTTGGTGGAGAGGGGTGTTGGGCTCTAGTCCCGGGCGTGGTACAAGCCGGTACTAGAGGAGGGAACTAGTACCGGGCCGGCTGCTCTGACGCTGCGCAGGTCTGGTCCCGGGTCGTAGGGCACCTCTAGTTCCGGGCCGTGATACCACCCGGGACCGAGGCAGTCAGCGGCAGGGTGGAGACAGGAGGGTGGACCTTTCGTCCCGGGCCGTGGTACAGCCCGGGACTAGAGGTCCCGCTATATCATCTCCCACCCCGGGCCAGCCACCATTTTTGAACTCTCAAGCTCATCTTCATTGTTTCTCTCTCAAGCTCAAGTGTAGCCCCATTTTTTTCCAAGATTTGTCAAGATAGACGGCACCCATCTCTCCAAGGGTTAGCAACACTTGATCCTTTCACCCGGCGGCCGAATTTTAGCCATTTCCATACAAGTTTAGCTCATTTCATTTTTATAGTGCTACCTAGGTGTTTGATGAAATGCCTAAGCTAGGTAGTTCATTTTTTTATGTATTTTGAGCTCAAATTAATTTATTATTTGTGGATTTTAGTGTCGTCTCGGTCCTCACCGCCGTCGATAGCCCCCGCCATCCCGTGACCGGCACCACCTCGGTGAGCCTCTTCTTTTATCTTTTATTTTACAAAATTACTTGTATGATTTGAATGCATAATTATTTTTCTTGTATAATTTTCTTATGTTTTTATATGTATAGTGTCATGGTTTTGATATCCGTCCCCGTCGGCCCTCGTCCGGTCTATGATTCGGATGTGGTATATTTTTATCACTATTTATTTTGTTTCGTGTTTATAACAATCATGCCGACCAAATTGACATAGATATATTTTTATTTAGGAGGTAGTTGAACCGGAAATTCCAGCCGACCCTATTGTAGAGTTTTTAAAAAAGAAAACAACGATTTGAAAGCAAAATTGAAGATAAGTGAAGATCTTCGTCTCCAATGCCTAGAAGAGAAGATGGTATTGGACTTGAAGATTGCCGACATCGTTGATGCTCACGGGGTCGAGCTTACCGACGTCGTCGCTGTTCACGAGATGAAGATGGATGCAATGCGCTTGAAGCTTAGAAAGATTAGAAAATATGTCATTAGTCAAGAGGCTTGGTATCATTATGCTGTTGGTTCAATAGTTACCTTAGTTGCGATTCTGATCGCATTTGTTGTTGGATTTAAATTCTTTAGATAGTTGTATTCTAGTTTCAATTAATTTATGTTTTATGAGAACTATGTATTACATTTGGTCACTACTATACTTTGGTTTTAATGTGATGAACTTGTATTAATGAATATGGTATGTTTCCTATTATGTTGGTTTATCGTAATGGGTTTTAGCGGTGATTTGCAGATGAGTCATCCATGGATGTACGCTGACCGACGCTCTAAAGAGTACATGGATGGCGTGCAATCTTTTCTCAATGTGGCTAAGGATAACAAGGGGCCGAATGGTTTTATGTGTTGTCCATGCAGAAATGTCGGAATGAGAAGGATTACCCTAACACAGACAGAATTCACCTCCACCTGATAACTTCTGGTTTCATGCCCGGCTATAATTGTTGGACCAAGCACGGAGAAAAAGGGGTTATGATGGAAGACAACGAAGAAGAAGAGAACGATGACAACTACATGTACCCTGAATACGTTGGTAACCCAACAGGGGAAGCTGATGATGAAGAGGTACCAGATGATCCCATCATACATGATGATTTACGTGGGGTCATCGTTGATGCACATACCCTAGCAGAAACTACACTTGAGAAGTTGAAGTTGGAGCGCATGTTAGAGGATCACAAAACAAAGTTGTACCCAACTTGCGAAGATGGCAACACAAAGCTCGGTACCACACTGGAATTATTGCAATGGAAGGCAGCGAATGGTTTATCTGACAAGGGATTTGGGAGTTTACTGAAAATAGTGAAGGACAAGCTGCCGGCTGGTAACGAATTGCCCGAGAGTGCGTATGAAGCAAAGAAGATTATCTGCCCTCTAGGATTAGATGTGCAGAAGATACATGCATGCATTAATGACTGCATCCTCTACCGCGGTGAGAAGTATGAGAATTTGAATGAATGCCCGGTATGCGGTGCATTGCGGTATAAGATCAGAGCAGATGACCCTGGCGATGTTGAGGGCCTGCCCGCCAGGAAGAAGGTTCCTGCCAAGGTGATGTGGTACGCTCCTATAATACCACGGTTGAAACGTTTGTTCAGAAACAAAGAGCATGCCAAGTTGTTGCGATGGCACAAAGAAGACCGCAAGAGCGACGAGATGTTGAGACACCCGGCTGATGGGTCGCAGTGGAGAAAAATCGATACAGAGTACAAGGAATTTGCACGTGACCCAAGGAACTTAAGGTTTGGTCTTAGCACGGATGGCTTTAATCCTTTTGGGGAGCAGAGCAGCAGTCATAGCACCTGGCCTGTGACTCTATGTATCTATAACCTTCCTCCTTGGTTGTGCATGAAGCGGAAGTTCATTATGATGCCAGTGCTCATCCAAGGCCCGAAGCAACCCGGTAACAACATTGATGTCTACCTGAGGCCATTAGTTGATGAACTTTTACAGTTGTGGCGTGATGAAGGGGTACCTGTGTGGGATGAGTACAAACAAGCGGAATTTAACCTACGAGGGTTGTTGTTTGTAACCATCAATGATTGGCCTGCTCTTAGTAACATTTCAGGACAGTCGAACAAGGGATACAATGCATGCACACACTGTTTAGATAGCACTGAAAGTATATATGTAGGTAACAAGAATGTGTACCCGGGTCATCGTCGATTTCTTACAACTCAGCATCCCCTAAGAAAGAAAAGCAAGCAGCAGCATTTCAAAGGTGAGGCAGATCGCCGGCCGAAGCCACCCCTCCAAAGTGGTGAAGATATATATGATGCGGTCAAGGATTTAGATGTAATCTTTGGAAAGGGTCCTGGCGGACAGTCTGTTCCGAAGGACGCTAACAACCACGTTCCCCTGTGGAAGAAGAAGTCTATATTTTGGGAACTACCCTATTGGAAAATCCTAAAGGTCCGCTCTGCAATCGACGTGATGCACGTGACGAAGAATGTTTGCGTGAACCTGCTAGGCTTCTTGGGCGTGTATGGGAAGGCAAAAGATACTCCGGAAGCACGAGAGGACCAGCAACTTTTGAAAGACCCAAAGAACCTGCATCCAATGAGGACGGATAAAGGACGTCTACGTCCTGCTAGCTACGTTCTTACCAAAGAAGAGAAGGAGATATTTTTTGAAGTCCTGAGCAGTATGAAGGTCCCGTCTGGCTTCTCGTCGAATATAAAGGGAATAATAAATATGGCAGAGAAAAAGTTCCAGAACCTAAAGTCTCATGACTGCCACGTGCTGATGACTCAACTGCTTCCGGTTGCATTGCGGGGGCTTCTACCGGAAAATGTTCGAGTATCCATTGTTCAGCTATGTGCGTTCCTCAATGCAATTTCGCAGAAGTCAATCAGCCCAACCACTCTATTAAGGTTACAGAAGGATGTGGCTCAATGTCTCGTTAGTTTTGAGTTGGTGTTCCCACCATCCTTCTTCACTATTATGACACATCTCCTAGTACACCTGGTCGACGAGATTCACATTCTGGGTCCTGTATTTCTACACAATATGTTCCCCTTTGAGAGGTTCATGGGAGTGTTGAAGAAGTATGTTCATAACCGTGCTAGGCCAGAAGGAAGCATCTCCAAAGGGTATGGAACAGAGGAGGTCATTGAGTTTTGTGTTGACTTTATTCCCGGCATTAAGTCGATTGGTCTTCCTGAATCGCGACATGAGGGGAGACTAAGTGGAAAGGCACTCTAGGAAAGAAATCATACATATGCAGGGACGGGTATTCTTTCACAAAAGCACACTACACAGTTCTGCATAATTCCACTTTGGTGGCTCCGTATATCCAGATGCACAAGGATATTGTACGCTCTAACAACCCGGGGATGGATGACTCCGCCATTGCAAAGGAACACATGGAGAATTTTGGCGGTTGGTTGGAAACGCATCTGAACAACAACAACACAGTCTCAGATGAGCTGTTCTTGTTGTCTAAGGGGCCATCTTCGACTATTTGGACTTTCCAAGGGTATGAGATAAACGGGAATACATTTTACACGAACGCCCAAGATAAAAAGAGCACCAACCAAAATAGTGGTGTCCGCTTTGATGATAAGAGCACGAATGAGGCCACGGTCACATATTATGGTTGCATAGAGCAGATATGGGAACTTGACTATGGACCTTCTTTGAAGGTCCCTTTGTTCTGGTGCAAATGGTTCAACCTGAGAGGCGGCGGGGTAAAGGAAGACCCATTGTACGGAATGACTACAGTGGATCTCACGAATGTTGCGTACGACAACGAACCATTCGTTCTAGCCAAGGATGTGGCTCAGGTTTTCTATGTGAAGGACATGTCTACCAAGCCAAAAAAAAGAAAAGATAAGGAAGTGAATACATCAGCCGATGAGCCAAAGCGCCACATAGTTCTTTCAGGGAAAAGAACCATCGTGGGAGTGGAGGACAAGACAGACATGTCAGAAGATTACGACAAGTTTCATGAAATTCCGCCCTTCAAAGTGACCACTGACCCAAGTCTCAAGTTATATGCAGACCCTTGTCCATGGTTACGGAGCGATCAGAAGAAAGGGTCTCACAAAAAGAAAAAGCGAAGACTAAATAGGGATGTTGTTCATGATGTGTAATAATTTATTAAACTTTTATATAATTTATAGTATGGAGGACAAGACAGACATGTCAATGAAATCAAGCGTATGGCGGTGGCGGAATGTAGTACTTAATTTATAAATTTTTGATGTAGCATCAAACTTTGTGATGTGAAATGATCCACTGCGCATGTAGTACTTGATTTATAAATTTTTGAATTGATTTTAAATTAAGCGTATGTAGTACTTAATTTAAAACCAAGCGCATGTGATACTTCATTTTAAACCAAAACAGAAAACAGGAAAATGAAAGCAATTTTTACTTAATTTAGACAAGTAAATCAAAAGATATAAAAAAAGTAAGAAACCAGAAAATTAAAAAAAATCAACCTCTAGTACCGGGCCGTGCGACCCCCCGGTACTACAGGTCCACTGGGCTTGGCGCGCAAATTTTCGCGGCCCTGAGGGACCTCTAGTACCGGGTGGAACACGGCCCGGTACTATAGGGTCTCTAGTACCGGGTGGAGCCACGGCCCGGTACTAGAGGCCTTTTGGCGCTACTTTAGTGGCTCGGGCCGAAAATTTGCCCAAGTCCAGCAAATCGACGCTCCGCCTCCGGGCTCCAGACGACGCCGCCCCCTGCGCCGCCAGGCTGCCGGATTTCATCCCCGCGCCGCCGCCGACCCGGCCGTCGCCGCCCTCTTCTTCTCCGGCCCCGGCCGTCGCCGCTCTCTTCTTCTCCGGCCCCGAGCAAAGATCGTCCCCGAGCCCGAGCAAAGATTGTCCCCGAGTAAGATCGTCGTCCCGAGCAAGCAAGCTCGGCCCCCGACCCAAGGTGAGCTCGTCCCCACGACCAACAACCCTCTCCCTCTCTCAGATCTAGCGCGCGCGGCGGCGGCGGCGTACCCTAACCCTAACCACGGGGCTGGCGCCGGAGTTGGAAGCAAAGAACACAAATTTACTAGGGCCAAAGGGCCGATTTCATTATACTTAGGGGAGGCCACAAACGGCGATTACACACTTAGCTAGGGGAGGCCATTACATTTAGGGGGTGGCCATAAGGGCCCGGAGGGGTCATCGTCGCCGCGCCGCGCCTAGTCGTCCAGGACGACATAGGTGGGCTTGGTCCAGAGGTGCGCAGGCACTTCTCCTCCTGCGGCGCCTGCTCCTGCGGTGGCGGTGGCTGCGTCTCCTGCGCCTCCTGCTCCTGGGGCTGATCCGGCGACCTGCTCCCGGCAGTAATGTCCTGCTCCTGCTTGCGTTCCATGGCGTAGTGCCATGGCTCGACCTCGTCCGGGTCGTACTGCGGCGGCGGCGGCATCAGGGCCGCGGCCGCATCAGCCCGGCCCTGGGCCTGCGCGGCCTTCCACCGCTTGATCTCGTCCTCGACGAGGGTGCGGTTGGAGGCCTCGTAGGTGGCCTGCAGTTCCGGGTCGTCGTCGTCTTCGGCGACCTCCTTCTCGAACCACAGCGCGTCGGGCAGCGCTGGGTAGGCGGATTGGACGGCGCGGGGTGCCGAGGTGAAGTAGGAGCGGCGGCGGTCCTCGTGCTCGTCCTTGAGCCACTCCTCCCAGTGTGGGGACGCCGGCCCGTAGGCGGGGTCGTTGAGGAGCTCCGGCGGGAGGAGGCGGCGCCGGCGCGCGATCTCCCTGTCCAGTTGCCCCCCAGGGAGCGGGACCGCCGGCACCGGAATCCTCTGTGGGTTCAGGTGCCAGCCCTCGGGGAGGTGGACGTCGCTCCACTCCAGCGGGGTGGCGTTGTCCCAGTGCCACTGGCACTCCGGCTCCGGCACGTACCGCCGGCTCCGGATCTTCCTCCCTCCGGCGGTGGTGGTGGTGGTCCGTGGTGGCGCGTCGGGTGCGGGGGCGACATGCACCGGTGGCGCGGTCCACCGCACGCCCTGCGGAATGATGCCCAAGGCCGCCGGCGGTGGAGGCGGTGGAGTAGCGCCGCGGCGGCCGGAGGACTCGCCGCGACGGCCGGAGGACTCGCCAGCCTCGTACTTCGTGGACTTCGCGAACCAGCGCGACATGGCGGCGAGGGCACTGGAGTGGGAGCGGAGAGGAGTGGAACCGTCGGGGAGCGGGGAGCGGAGTGTCCCTATCGCACGGGCGCGTCCCTTTTTAAAGACCAGGGACGAGAACCGTCGCGGGGAGGGGAACCGTCGGGTGGGCCCCGTCGGGAGGGGAACCGTCCCGAGTCGCTGGCAAGTGGGCCAGGAGCATTGACCGCGGTTGGGCGGGGGCCGTTTGGTGCTCAGCATTGACCACGGGGGGTTAAGGCGAGGCGGCCGGGTGGGAACACGAGGCGGGGACGTGAAGCCGAGGCGGGGCGGGAACACGAGGCAGGGCGGGGGGTCAGAACTGGGCCGCTGGCAGGTGGGCCAGCATTGACCACGCGTGGCCAGTGGGCGGTCACGCGTGGCGGTGGGGCGGGTGGGCGCTGGCAGGTGGGCCACCATTGACAACGCGTGGCCACTTGGCGGTCACACGTGGCGGTGGGGCGGGTGGGCGATGGCAGGTGGTCCAGCGATGACCACGCTGGCCACCTTTGACCAGGTTCTGGCCCAAATTTGGGCTGGGCTGGGCTGGGATTGGGACAACCTATGTTTTTTTTTGGAAGATTTTTCTTTAAATGCAATATTAAATTGTTTTTTTTGCATATTTGTATAGTTCCCTACTTTGAATTATTGTACTAATGCTATTATTGTTTTATCTTTTTTTTGTATTAGTTAAACAATGGATGACGATGCTCCCTTCGCAACGAGAGAAGGGGAAGAAGAGATGTTTTCCTACATTAGGGAACCCGGGGAATTTCGGCATCCCGCGGAAGGAGCTGAAGGAGCTGAAGATGAGGACTCGGAAATTGGTGGACCCACGCCGTCTGGCGAGGTATATTAAGCCTATGTTGAGCAGATGCAATAACTGATTTGTGCATATATGTATTCACACATGTTTCATATTTTTAGACCTCCGCATCGAACCAATCCACTAAACGAGGCCATGCCCAAGGGATGGGCAAAGATGAGCATCTCACAATTGAGGAGGTGAATGCAACTACTGGCCAACCACTGGCACCCGTGCCGAACGCAGTTAAGTTTGTGCATCAATGCGGAGTCACTGTCAGGGACAACGTTTATATCAGCACTCAGGAATGGATTAAGCCAAAGTTAGAGGGAGTTAGTTACGTCGACGAGAGAACCAAAGATGTGCTTTGGAACAAGCTCATTGCACATTTCACCCTACCGGTCTTGGAAGATGAGGTGAAGACAAAAAAAATGACGGACAAAGTCAAGCATTTCGCTCTTAAGAAGATGGCTCAACAATTCAATAACTACAAGAACAAATTATTCCGTGAGTGGGATGAAGATGGGAAACTTCCGGATTTCACCGGCACACGAGAGAGGCAGCGGCCTCACTGGCCTGCATTTCTGGAGTACAAGAAATCAGAACGAGCTAAGAAAAGGTCGAAAACGAATAAGGATAATGTAGCGAAAAAGAAGTATCACCATAAGATGGGGCCAGGTGGCTACCGAGTTGCCGAGCCTAAGTGGGAAAAAATTGAGTCCGATTGCGTGCAAAAGGGCTCACCCCGGTCACAGAGGAATGGGACAGAAGGATAAGGAATTGGCTACTTGCGCATGGAGGGGAGTATGACATGGAAACAGGGGAGTTAATAATTGATGAAAGCAAAGTAGTCAACGGAGCCCAAAAAAAATTATTGACTTAATTGCCAAGTCTAAAGAGGGAAAGTTTATTTCCGACAGAGAGAAGGACGAGCTGTCAGAGGCCCTCGGGACCAAAGAAAAAGGAGGATCAACACGAGGCTTAGGAGAAGTGCCGTGGATTGAAGGGTTTCCCAGGACCGTGCCTCTTATAGAAGCCGAGCGAGAGCAAAGAGGAGGAAGGAGCAGCAGGAATCAGACCGGTTGATGATCTTAGAAAGAAATCATGACCAGATGGTTGCTCTCTATAAGGAGCAGCAGAAGCAAATAGATCAAATGCGCGAGCAAGGGGCGCCAACTCTTCAGCTGGAACAAGCGAGTCAAGGCGGCCCATCGCATCGCAGAAGCAGCGTGGCTTCCTCGGTTATGGTCGGTGATGATGAGACAAGTTACCCCGTGGATTATATCACGGAGAAAACAACTTGTGAGCTGCATGTCCCAGTATTTAACTTATCCATGAAGGCGGCGGACGGCTATGCATTTTCTATTGACTCTACAGCATCGTGGCTTGGCAATGCCATTCCAGATGGATTTGCTCGTGTCGGCGTGGATCAAGTTGTACAAGGATATGAATCACTGAACCTTGAGTTCCCAAGAGCTGATGATGAGTCGGTGCTAGGGGACGTCGTGGGTGGTCTAATTCTATGGCGGAAGAAATACATCAAGTTTGAAGGCTGGGCGCCACCATCGTCTCCGCCAATTCACGATTCACCACCTGATGACGATGAAGGGGACGACAACCATCAGTCGTCTCTGGCGCCGCGTGCGCCGACTCCACCGCCGCGTGAGCCGACTCCACCGCCGCGTCAGCCCACTCCGCCGCCGCTGAGCCGACTCCACCGCCGCGCAGCCCACTCCGCCGCCGCATGAGCCGACTCCTGAGCCCCGACATAGGAAGGGCGCCACTTCGTCGTCCATGGGATTCGGGCGAGACCCCCGACGTTCGCCCCTCCCAAAAGTACCCAAAAGCCTTGACGACCTCAGAGCTTGCGACATGACTAAAGAGCAATTGGATGCGTGGGTGGATGCAGACACAAAAAGACAGCTTGCACGGAAAAAGCCCGAGGAAAAGCAAACATTTACTGCAAAGGAAAACAAGTGGGCTATTGGATTCCACGGAACCATCGCAATATGAGAAAAATAAGCCAGATAACTATTTACGAGCTCTGAGTAAAAGTAGTGCCAGAGGGAAAAGAGACGTTGCCCAGCTCGGACAACAGGCAAACAAGTCGATAGCCCCGCTCGTAGTTATACCCAGTGGTCATGGCTCCGTGACGGACCTAATTCCTACTTTATCCTTCAAGAAGGACTTTGCTGCAGCTGCTGGTATTACTCTTGCTCAACTGGACAACGAAAATCTCTTTCCGTCATGTAGATGATTCATGGAAATGGGGGAGGTCCCTGCTGCGAGGTGATCAGATAAAGTTTCTACCGACATGTATGCGACAACTCCATAGTTGGTACAAGAAAACCACAAAGGAATTTGATGAATTTTTGATCTCTGTGAAAGTTACAAAAAATCATTTCGCGGGTGAAGACATGTTCACAATTCAGCTCGAAGAACTCTGGTACTTATACAACCTTGACGCCCTCGACTTGGCTCTCGTCGGTGCCTACTGTCTGTAAGTGATTCAATTCATTTATTTCCAAAAAAGATAAAGTCTTTAGCTCTCAGCTCGTTCATTGCCATCGCTAATTATGCTCACTACGGTATTATGCAGAATGAAGAGTGATGAATGTGACAGAAAGGGCATCTATGGCTTTGGGTTCGTTAACCCAGTACGAGTTAATGCAAGGACACTAAAAAACCACGTGAAGGACACGGAGAAGAACTTGCTAAATGCCCTAATGAAGCAACATTTCAAGGAGATAATGTTTCCTTACTTCTTCAGGTAAGAGAGTGTTACTCGCTTGTACAAATTAAGTGTAACTGATGAGTTACTGACGTGTATATAATCATGCGCAGCGATCATTACATTCTGCTAGTCATTGAAGTTGATAGATCAACAGTTCAAGTCTACGACTCATTAGACTGGCCTGAGGAGAGGTACCAAAGCATTCTAGATACGCTCCAAAGGTAATTTCAAACATTATCGCACTATATCAGTCTCTCTTATTGATTTCAGAGATATCAAGCAACTAATAACTCATTTATTCTTTTTTTTGGCCGGCAGGGTTTGGAAACAATTCAAAGCGAGGACAAAGGGTTCAGGTTCATTTGAAGAAGAGCTGACTTTTATTCACCCACAGGTAGGTAGTACGGTCTAGCTAGGTTCGGCATCTCTTTATTTATAGTTTTCAATACCACTATATGTTGACTATGATTTGATTGAATTCTATTCTCGTAAAGTGGATCGAGAGGCAACCACAGGGGACCAATTTCTGTGGATATTTCGTTTGCGAGTGGATTCGTCGTCGGTCACTGAGCGGGACCCAAAGAAATTTTTAGACGTACGTGAACAATCATATTCATCAATTGATCTCCAGTGTCATTCATAATTTTTGATAGTCATGATTAATATTCGTATTGATCTCCTTCTTTTATAGGCAGAGCCATTGCGCGAGAGTATGCCACTAAAGAAGCGCTTTCAAGCACTAGCAGAGAAACTTGCGGGGTTTCTGCTCAGCGAAGTCATACCTACAAAAGGAACATACAATGGAGAATAGGGTGAAGTCCCGGTTATGATCTCCCGTGTAACCGAATAGACGGGCTCTAGTCCCGGTTATGATCTCCACACACGTGTAATCGAATAGACGGGCTCTAGTCCCGGTTATGAGCACCTCCATGTAACCGGATAGACGTGAACATATTTTTATTTATGAACATTTTGATATGTTATATGTAGTTTCTGTTTTTAATTAATTAAACGCATATTTTTTTGCACCATTTCAATATTAAATTGGGAGGAAAAACAAAAAATTACAGGCTGCCACGTGTGAGGTCCTTGGTCCCGGGTCGTATGACCAATCGGGACTAGAGGTCCTCCACCACGCCCGCGCCTCGGCGGCCACGTGGGAGCCTGTTGTTCCGGGTCGTAACGGACCCGGTACTAGAAGGGGGGCCTCTAGTGTCGCCTTGCTAGTCCCGGGTGGACACCCGGTACTAGAGGCTCTTACGACCCGGGACCAGTGGCCTGTTTCCACTAGTGAGCGAACCATCTCCATCTCCACCTCGCGCGATCTGGCTCGCACGTCGCTCGCTCGCTCGCCTCTCGCGCCATGAACGATTGGCCCGGCCCACGAACGTCATCGCACATAGGCTTGCTTGCCTCACAACCTGCCCCGTAGTCCTTTTTTTTTGTCAGAGCGACATCAGGTTATACATCAGGTGGACTAGGGTCTAGAGTTTCTATTCAATCGCCGCCTCCACTAACGCGTCCGGCCGCCGCCTAGCACCAGTGCACCACCACATCGCGCTGCGCCCTTACACCACTGTAGCGGCAATCACTACAGGCTCAACGAGTCATGTGCGTGCGCGACGACTGGGCGTCAAGGAGTAGGAACAGGAACGGCAGGAGACCACCATGACCACGTCGTTCCTCGCGCCGGATCCAGTGCCTGAGCAGCCGGAGACCAAGTCTTCTTAGCCCTGTTCGTCTCCACGCATTGGGTCGTGGCTGCTGGTGCTCTACACACGGACGCAGTTGTCACTACCACCATGCCCACAAGCTGTTCGACACTTGGCTGGGCTGGGCTGTGCTCGCGTAACCGACCAGTGGCACGACGCGTCTCCCTGCTCTGACCTTGACAGGCGCTGGGGACAGAGCTCTCAACGGTTCAGGCGCTATTGTCATGAACACGCCTGCAGGCTGTTCGACCTATTTCCTCACCAGCCCACGGGAAGATTTCTTACTCTATTGTAATTCTGGTCTCCTTTTGGACTGTATTCCCATTGCTTTTTTTCTACCTTATTAGGCAATAAATCTACTGCTTGTTGTTAGCCAACATATACATTTATATTTATTTTTTCATGTTTAGTTTACGCGCAATTACAATATTGATGTTCTTTTCTATATGCTATTCTCTGTTTTACTAGGTTGTGTCTTGTATTTATTTCTATACAGAATTTTAAATCATGTTGAAGGCTTTTCTCAAAAGCTTGTATATGTGTTTGTAGTACTCCACCAAGAGACAACTTTGAACCTTCTGGTTATGGGGATTTTCCTGCTAGCTAGAAAGCTCATGAAAATAAACACATATCTATGCGTGCAGTTTGTTTCATCCGGCCACATATAAAATTAAGGGTTTGTATATTATTGCATAGGATATTTTTACCTGCTGATGAACAATGTCTTGGCACTAACTCTCAGTTGTCTTCGGCTCCCTTATGTCTATTGTCTCCTTTCTTTGTTACTTGCATGACAAATGCAGCGTGATAAGCTTGCTGGTGCCGGATCTCAGAAGGAGGAGGTTGCTTACCTAGCTTCTTTGTTATTAATTTCCATTGTTTCTGCAGCTGATGACACCCACTTAGGTTTGTTTGATTTGAGCATTATCTTATGTACCTGTCTTTTTGATTCTGCCCGCACGAATAAATTGATTAACCATGTGTATGCATTATTACATTTTATCTTGACCTCAAGGAAGAAGATGAACATCATTTGAACCTATTTCATGGAATTAGGCACTAAATCCTCTTGCCTTGTTTGAGTCAAAAGAGGAGAGTTGTGAAGTAGTTCTGCTAGGAACATATGCTATCTTTCTTAAGCGTGGTTTCCCGTATTATTTACCTCCTTTTCCAATGGGTTTTTGTATACATTATTTCTCATTCCAATGTGCTAGCTCATTTCTACATATTTTGTGGCAAGGGGCATAAAAGGGATACAAGTGACGAGGTGTGCCCTCGGCAAGTCCTAGGTTTCGAGTACCCAGGTTGATTATGAGGGAGAAGATGTGCGCGCTGGTAATTCCGGACGGCTGACAAGTAAGGATTTACCTAGGTTCGGCCCCTCATCGTGAGGTAAAGACCTAAATCCTGCTTGTCTGATCTTGTATTGATGATGATATGAGATTTACATGGTGGCCGTGATGGCGATTGTGGTGGTGAGACGTGGTTTCTCTATGCTATGCCGTGTATGCTATGTCTAATTGTGTGTGGATCTGTCTATGGGGGTGCCCCTGCCTGGCTTTATAAAGTTAACCAGGTAGGGTTTACAAGAGTCCTAGTAGACTACGACTTGGAGTCCTTGCCTTGTGCTTGAAGTAATTGCTCGGCCGCCAGGTGGGCCTCCGTCTTGGGCCGTACTGGGTATGCCAATGGTAGGGTGCACGAAGGGTATGCCCACGTCACTAGCCCCGAGTGTCTGGTCGATTCAAAGTATCGGGTAGAGACTCATAACTGCATGTCGAGTAGGTGTAGTCGATGCGCCGAGAATGTTGACGACCATGTGATGAACGTATTAGCCATGATTTGAGAGTTGAATCATTTATGAGAAATCCAGTATATGAAATCCAATAATAATAAATCCGGTGCGGGCTATAGAGAACCCGATTTTGATAAATCCGTGCGGGCTATAGAAAACCCGAATTTGATAAATCCCTGCGGGCTATAGAGAACCCGACTTTGATAAATCCGATATGAGCTATAGAAAACCTAACTTTGATAAATCCAATATGAGCAATGAAAACCCCAACTTTGATAAATCCAATATGAGCAATGAAAAATCCAACTTTGATAAATCCAATATGAGCAATGAAAAATCCAACTTTGATAAATCCCATACGAGCTACAGAAAATCCAACTTTGATAAATCCTGTATGAGTAATGAAAAACCCGATTTTGAGAAAAATCATTTGCACTCGAGCCTGCGGCGAGCTCGAGTGCCCTCCCGATGGGAGTAGTTGATGAAATGTGGGCCATCCAAGGAGTTGCTCAACTTGGGATCAATCTTGCGCCCTTGCTTGTGTTATCTGGTGGTTTTGACTGGTGAGTGTATCGGGTGCGCGACAGCGCTCCCGATGGGAGTAGCCCCCGAGTGCCTGGTCGATTCGAAGAATCGGGCAGGGACTCATTTGCAGGTGTATTTCACCCTCTGATTCTTTGCTCATTTTGCTATGTATTTTTTGAGTCGAGGTTGTCTCGATTGTGCTTGCGGAGTCGGGAAGTACGTCGACTGATGTTTTGCTTTGGAGTCGAGATTGCCTCGAATGTGCATGCTTAGCCAGAAAACACGTCGACCAATGCTTTGTTTATTTTGCTTAGGGATTATGGCATAGTAGGCCTGGTGCGCCCGACGGATCGGGACCAGTTAACTGCACTTTTGGGCAAAATCTTACTAGCCTTCATCAAGCTCGAGTTCCCAGACTCGAACCCGGAACAAGCTGGTCAGGATCGACTCAGGCCGCGAAGGTCTTACTGAGCCGACCTGCAGCATAACTTTGCGACCTAACGCGTCCGTCAGGATTTTTGTCATGTCTGTTGACACGGAAAGTTGCAGGACAAACGTTGTTAGGAGCGGGGCCCGGCCCAGCTCGACAGGTCGGCGGGTCTTGCCTTTGCACTATGCGTGCAGCATCCGAAGTATATGCGGCGGACGCAACTCGGGAAATTGTGATCGATATTCGCATGGGGCTAAGCAGCCAATTCGAGTAAGCTTTGATCTGCGTCGAGTGAGCTTCGACTGTTTGTTCTGGATGACTTAATATCTTTGATCGTAGTTTTATCGGGTGCGCGGCAGCGCTCCCGATGGGAGTAGCCCCCGAGATTATGCTTAATTGCTTGCAGTTGAGGATAATCTCAAAGCTTTGAATCTTTTGCAGCAGTCAATAAAATTTTGATCCGCTCCTTGTCTATGAAACGGTCGAGTGACCAATTTGTCTCTGTTTGATTGCCACCCTCAAAATCGACGAGGCGGTCGAGTGACCAGACTTGGCTTAG
Source organism: Poa pratensis (assembly GCA_947311845.1). Taxonomy (NCBI): domain Eukaryota; kingdom Viridiplantae; phylum Streptophyta; class Magnoliopsida; order Poales; family Poaceae; genus Poa; species Poa pratensis. The sequence continues at coordinate 61,877,641 of CAMZMU010000053.1, forward strand.
TTTGATTTTCATCTTCGAAATCGACAAGGCGGTCGAGTGACCGGTTTTGGATTATTTATTACGACCTGTGCGGCGCAGCCCCCGAGCATCGGGTGTGGCCAAGGTGAATATGTTATAACCTGCATGGCGCAGCCCCGAGTGTTCGGGTGCGTCAAGCGAATTATGAAGTTTTGACTTTGCACGGCGCACCCCCCGAGCATTCGGGTGTGTCCGATGTTTGTGTATTTTCTTTAACCTGCGCGGCGCAGCCCCCGAGTGTTCGTGTGCGGCCAAGGCGAATTTGTCACGACATGTGCGGCGTAGCCCCGAGCATCGGGTGCAGCCAAGTCTTGCAGTGTTTAGTCGGAAGAAGTCGACGCGGCGGACCGAAGTCGACACGGCGGATGTTGTGCTGCGTGGTCAGTCAAAGCGGCGGACCGGAGTCGACGCGGCGGATGTTCTGCTGCGTGGTCAGTCGACGCGGCGGATGTTGTGCTGCGTGGTCAGTCGACGCGGCGGACCGGAGTCGACACGGCGGATGTTCTGTTGCGTGGTCAGTCGACGTGGCGGACCGAAGTCGACGCGGCAGATGTTGTGCTGCGTGGTCAGTCGACGCGGGACCACGCGGCGGACCGAAGTCGACGCGGCGGATGTTGTGCTGCGTGGTCAGTCGACGCGGCGGACCGGAGTCGACACGGCGGATGTTGTGATGTGTGGTCAGTCAACGCGACGGACCGGAGTCGACGCGGCGGATGTTGTGCTGCATGGTCAGTCGACGCGGCGTACTAGAGTTGACGCTGCGGAGTGGAGAAGCGCCAGCTTTTGTTGTTTGCCGTTGATGACGAAGCGCCAGTCCCCGAGTATCGGAGGTGGAGTTGATGATGCAGAGTCGAAGAAGTCGCGGGTGTCCCCAGCCCCCGAGTGTTGGAGGCAGAGTCGATGAAGGCGTAGGGTGGCGATGTGACAGTCCGGAGACAGCGAAGTAGAGTCGAAGAAGGCACTCGAATCGCCTACCGAGTGCAGTGGTGATGTTGAGTTTTGTTGTTGATGTCGAAGCGCTAGCCCCGAGTATCGGAGGTGGAGTCGAGGAAGTCACGGGTGTCGCCTTGTTCCCCAGTCGATGATTTGTCGGGTCGTGTGGTCCGGTGGCCAATGATGCTTGCCGCAGTTGATCTTGCGTTGATGTAGAGGTTGACGAGTAGCTGGCGAAAATGCGCAGCACCGCCGCCGCCCCGAGTCGATGGTTTGTCGGGTGCGCGCAGTCAAATACGATGTCGTTTTTGATTTCGAGTGCCAGCCCCCAAGGGTACGTGGTGCCCTTCTAGGTGCGAGATTTTTGTGCCGGTACCACCGATGTTGATCGATGCCGTGGTGGTCGGTGCGAGTGAGGGAGTTGAAGTTTGCAGGCACCCGAGTTGTTGAGTCGATGACGAGCTAGTTGATTGCTCTTTTCCTGTTTCCATTGCTCGTACGTGAGCTTGTGCATGCATATGTGATTAGCATTCCGGACGCTTAATTCATGCATGATGATGAATTGATGATCTTCTTTTCTTTTTCTTCTTCGATTTTTGATTGTCGACGTGATAGCTTTGTTCTCCTTGGCTTGATCTGATTTACTTTTTGTAGATGACCCAATTAGTAAACAATAATATAATAAATTGAATAAGCACAGCGGATGTAAGATCATCGGGTATTTGATCAGCGACATGTGAAGGCGATGCTGGTGTCGAGCCCTCGGGTGTCGATCTGTGATGGACAGTCGCCGCTGTTGTCGATTGTGATGGCGAATAGCCCGCAGCGGAGACGAAGTGTTGTTCCACGATCGGCTATGATGATCCGGTCATCTTCGTACGTGCATGCACACACGGTTAGGAGATAATCAAGTCATTACTCGCACGAGCAATGGAAACAGGAAAAGAGCAATCAACTAGCTCGTCATCTTCGTACGTGCCGGTACCACCGATGTTGATCGATGCCGTGGTGGTCGGTGCGAGTGAGGGAGTTGAAGTTTGCAGGCACCCGAGTTGTCGAGTCGATGACGAGCTAGTTGATTGCTCTTTTCCTGTTTCCATTGCTCCTCCGTTCACATATAGTTTGCGTTCTGGTGCAATCACGGATACCAATGTAGGCTTTGGATGAGCAAAATTATAGCACAAATGGACGCATGTGCCCCTGGTGCAATCACACTCCGCAAGCTGCTAATTAATGCATGCATGTCCTCTTCGCCTCGCCTCCGTTGCGATTCAAAGCCCATGAATGGCCAGCTGCTCTCCTCTCTCAACTTTGCAAGCGCGCGTAGCAACTCCCGCTACTCTTTTCCAGCGCGCCATTTTTCTGCAGTTCCCGGCGAAGGCCTTGCGGGTCGAGGCACATCCGGCCGAGGTGGAGCTAGCATGGCATTCCCGGCGAAGGCGTGCCTGGGCGCGGAGCAGCAGCGGCGACGGACACGGACGATGGAGGCGCAGCTGGGCAAGGTGATGGCGGTCGCGGACGAGGGAGACGAGGGAGGAGGCTGGGCCTCGCCGGACGCGGCCGTGCGGCACACGTGTGGATTACTAAGTGGAATGCTGTCAGCGGCGACGGACACGCCGAGGTGCCGAACGAAGCACCGAACCGGGCTGGGCGCGGGCGCGGGCATCTTGGACTTGCCGGACGAGCCACTGGAGGATTAGACATGAACATGCCCGGCGACCATGGCCAGCCCACGTCGCGTCGTCACCGGCGGAGGAGGCTCAAAGCTCAAGCACGGATGCCTCGACGTCGGAAAGAGAGTCTGGTTCTTGGCTGTCCCCTGCCAAGCACCAGGGCTCGTCATCCTTGCCGGACTCGTCGCCGACGCCGGTGCCGGCGCTGCTCTCCGGCTGACGGTCCATAAGCTCCAAGCAGCCAAAGCACTGGTGCAGACTTTATTCCACGCGAAGGAGGCGAGGAAGCGGAAGAAAGAAGTTGAGCGTTTCGTGGAGCGAATTTAATGCATGGCGTGACCAGCCTGGGGCATAATTGGAACTCAACCTCAGAACGCAAACTAAAAGGGAAAATCCTTGAAAAGTTAGAACGCAAACTATATGTGAACGGAGTAGTAAATAAACAATAGAACAATAATTGGGAGAGTAAGACAAAGATCGATCTATGATGGAGATCGAATCCTTGCGTTGCATGTGCTGCGGACGATCCCGCTGATCCCGTGCTCCTTAGCCGTCAGCCGTATGTGAATACGATCGGAACTCGCCGGCTCGCCAGCTTGATCCGCTCGTGTCCGAGCGGTAGCGAATTCGGCGAGTCCGTGATGTTCACGCATGTGTTCGTCGAGAGATTGGAGCTGATCGCTCTTTCCTGCTTATTCCTCTTTTTTCTTTTCTTCACGTGAGATTTTGCCCCGCATATGATTAGCAGCCTGGCCCGAAAATCCATTTAAGTAATTAGGACTCCGGCCGGAAAATCCATGCATGTTGCTTGCTTTTTGCTTTTTCTTCTAATTTTGATCGGTGGGGTGCTTCCTTGATCGCCGTGTGAATTAAATAGTTGGAGACGGCAACCGATTAGATCGGATCGGTGCAGCCGCTTCCTGCTTGCTTTTGCTTTGATCCTTGCTCCTGATGACGTTGACGAGCGTTGCGCTGCAGCTAGCAGCTGGGCAGCGGACTTGCGCAATCGCCGTTTGGAGTTGACGATGATGTCGAGTTGTCAAGATTTTGATTCCCAGATCGTGGCAGATCCGTTAGATTGGACCGCGCGCCAGCGCTGTATGTGATGCCTTCGCCAGATTGGATCGTGTGTGGCTATGCGCAGGACGCCGCCGTCACCCGACGAAGTTGTCGGCTGTTTCGTTGATGATAATTTGGTCGCGTCGCCTGCGATGTGACGTAGATTGGATCTGCTATGTACGGCACGCCTCCGCTAGATGCGATCTGGTTGCTTTTGTTTATGAAGATTTGTCGATGAAGATGATGGAGACGCCAAAATCGTGATCCAGCACGCGTTCTTCCCACAGACGGCGCCAATTGACGAGGTGTGCCCTCGGCAAGTCCTAGGTTTCGAGTACCCAGGTTGATTATGAGGGAGAAGATGTGCGCGCTGGTAATTCCGGACGGCTGACAAGCAAGGATTTACCCAGGTTCGGCCCCTCATCGTGAGGTAAAGACCTACATCCTGCTTGTCTGATCTTGTATTGATGATGATATGAGATTTACATAGTGGCCGTGATGGCGATTGTGGTGGTGAGACGTGGTTTCTCTATGCTATGCCGTGTATGCTATGTCTAATTGTGTGTGGATCTGTCTATGGGGTGCCCCTGTCTGGTTTTATAAAGGGAACCTGGTAGGGTTTACAAGAGTCCTAGTAGATTACGACTTGGAGTCCTTGCCTTGTGCTTGAAGTAATTGCTGGGCCGCCAGGTGGGCCTCCGTCTTGGGCCGTACTGGGTATGCCAATGGAAGGGTGCCCGAAGGGTATGCCCACGTCAACAAGTCACCTCATAGTGCCTCCGAAAACTAAGTTTGGCCTTGGATTTGACATTCAAAAAGAAAAATACAAGGTATTTATATTGCTTACTGTCTAGTTACACTCCAATTATTTGTGTAGATGTTGCCATATATCTTGGCATAGTCAGAAAATGATGGCTAATACCCTTTTTTGTGGCTCAGTACGGCGGGGAAACATTGGGTGTCACGTACGTAATCTGAGCCATCATCATGGAGTGCGAGGGTGAGATAGTTGCCGTTGCTGAAAATGTTGTTGCTACTTTGAGGAGGCAGTGCACTGGCAATGCTTCCATGGACTAACATTGTTGTCATTCAGGTTTGTTGCAGTAGCTAGCCTCTTATGTGTCAATATTTGCAATGAAGTTAGAAAATCAGTGCTTAGTTTGTATCTGACTATACTAGATTAGATTAAAATTGTTGTGTTGAGTGAGGCAATTCTTTCCCGTCGATCTATTATGGTCCTTATTTCCCTTGCAAGCCGCTAATTTGAATATAAGATGTCCTGGTTGATCTATCTATGAAGGCTTTGAAATACCAATGCTCTTTTTGATAATTTCAGGTCATGGTTTTATTAATATTAGAGTATGAAATGCAACACCTTGGTATGGTCGTTACTCATAATATCACTATTAAGGTATTCATCTCTCAATTCCACTGACCATAGGTAGAATAACCCTGTTGTGAATTGATATCTTTGTTGGCTTATTTATTTTTATCTTCTATACTATAATAAATAGTCTTGCTCTAACTCAAGAGATGTATGTTACTCTTCTATGGTTTACATTTATCTTGGGGTATATGTCTATGTTCGACCATATACGTATTTCTGAATTGCATTCATTCGTTGTTTGGCTAATGTTGCACCTACTTTTCTTCATGCGGTCAAGATCATTTCCTTTTTCTTGGTTTCATATATATGACAATTTCTGCTTTTGTTTTACATGCCATTGCACATTTTTGTTTGCATAGCTATTTTTTGATGTCGAGTGTTTTTGGTTGTGCATCCTTGAACGGAGTATCTTCCTCTTGCGTCCATGTGGGTATCAACAAAGGTAATTCCCAATGATTGTTGATGTAGAGTATTGTTAAACATTTATTATTTAGTTGAAAGTTCCTTTAGCTTGGGTTTCATGCCTCAATTTCTGCCACAAGATCATTGTTATACATTAACTATTTTGGGTGTTACTTTGATCATTGTGGAGGGACTATCCATCGGCCAGAAGGTCAATCGTGCTCTGTTTTAGGAGAAGGAATTAATGGATTAGCTAATGAGGCATTTCTGCTTACTCATGGTTATTACTACATATGTCAAACAGAGTCAGATTCCTTTATAGTTCAAGGAGGAGACGACCAGTTGCCTATTTTTTGTCCTTCTGATTTTAGATACTGAAATCCTTGCATTTTATCATGATTACAGTGTTGTTTTCAATTAGTTATCTACTACGACTTCGCACATAAATATATTACCGTGGAAGGAGAAGGCCGCGTAAACAGAGAGGCGGGAGTTGCTCGACTAAAGGATTTTTCGAGGTAGTAGACTGCAACGTGGAACGGCGGGGAAGCAAGATAGAGAAGAAAGCTCATGTTCAAGCAAGTGACCGCAGCTGTTGGTTTGTACTCCCCCGTTCTAAACTAGATGACTTACATGTGAATGTATCTATACGTGTAACATGTCTAGATACATCCACATGGAAGTCATGTAATTTAGAATGGAGGGAGTACAAATAATGTATTAAGTTAAATTTGTACAATGTACTGCACTAACGCGCTATAAATTAATGTGCATAGCATGGTGAAATGAGAAGTTTAAAAGAGGGTTGTCTATCAGGTCTTTGTGTTTAGTTTTTTATAAGCTATATACGCGTTCATTTCTACCTATCTTATGTTCAGAGAAAACATCATATTTGTTGCCAGGAAAGAATAAGTAGAGATAAAAACTGTTATTGCACTACGTGGATATTTCATTGTAGAAAAGCATTTCTTAAACCACTATCTCTCGTTGTAGACAAGAATCATTTCATGTGTATGTTAGACGTCGGAAACGTTTAATATATTTGCTATAGTTTAAAAGATGCCCAATCATTGGCAAGGTAAGATGACTTGAAGCGATGACATGGAGGGAGAAAACATGTCGCTTGTCTTATTGCAAGAGGGGCATTAAGGAGGCATGCCGACTGACGAGGAAAGTAGTGGTAGAGTTTATACTTGTTCCCATGTAACCTATAAAATTTGACCATACTTTTCAATTTGAACTATTATTTTGATCAACACACGTGACACACGGTATTCAACTTTCTTACATATGTCTACCATTTGTTGTTGGAGGTTATAGGAACATCTAGGGGCAAAGATTCACTTGAGTTCAAGCAGATAAATGGTTGTCATGACAAAGTAGATTGATGCATGGATCATCAACAGTGGCGGAGCTGGCATACAAGTGCTGAACCCAACGAAGTTCATCTGTTCCTCATATAATTAGGCTTTTAAAGTTGCTTATTAGTGGAAAATACAGTAAAATTAAAAAAGATGAACCCAATAGGATTTTGCTCTCGCTTTGCCCCTGATCATCCACCAAATATTTTGTTCCAGATGAATGCATTATTCAGAATCAATTTATATGTGTGCTCCGTAGCAACGCACGGGCATTTAGCTAGTTACTAATAAGGAGAATCTGATAGTACCAGCTGACAATACGTACATTTGTGTGGGCACGAGTTATTTGTTTCATCCGAAGTAGATGTAACTTTGTACATATGGCAAGCCACGCCTACTCCGCCCCTGTATCTTGCGTGAATATGCCATATTATGAGACACCGATACAGATAGAACTCACTAAAGCTACACACCGGGGGGGGGGGGGGGGGGGGGGTCGAGACGAAGGAACTCAAAGACCAGAGCCACGACACACCACACGATGGAGGAGATGGGTAGACCACGATGTAGCTTTTCTATGGGTGATTTGGAATTGTCGAAATGATATCATCTTTAATAAGATACAAATTCCACATTTTTTGCAGGTTATGCTCAAAGCTACTCACATGATGCATCAGTGGTCGTTGCTACTCCTAGAAGCCCAGCGGGATCATATGGATTCCGAATGTACTAGAATGATGGTGGTCGTTCGGGCTATGTTCTGCCAGAATGGGTGGCATCATGCTAGAAAATAGATGGCTAAACTTCTGTTACTTCTTCTGGCTTATTTTCATTTCAACGCCGTGTGATCAGTGAGTTGTAATACGATACGTGTAACGCTTGGATCTGGACACGGTTATTTTTATTAATGAAAAAATGGACCGTATGCATCACTTTGATGCACAAGCTGGGGCGATGCTCCCATTTCTAAAAAAACAAATTGATCCCACATACCTTGAGTTTAAGCTTGGGAGAGATCTTTAAGCCTGGTAAACTTTACAATTTTTATTAATGATAACGAGTGGTGGTTCGGTCAGACCCGACCGTACCGACCGCTAGGATATATGCCTCACAAGTATATTAATCATGTGTCCGATTTCCAGTCAGACGAGCACAACACCAGCCAAGAAAACGGCAATGAAAACCTAGCCTTCGGAAGGGATCCAGAAGGGGAAACAACAGGAGGCTGCAACCATATTCACCTCTGCGACCAGGAAGGCCAAGTTATCAATCTCCATTATCACCTTCACCCATCCCCTTGGTCATCACCAATGAATCCCTCCTCCATCTTTTAGGCATCACAAGAAAAAATGTAAAAAATTAAAAAAAACACAAAATACCCTATCATGTACAAACATTTATGACTTTTAAGCCAAATGATTCAGGTGATGGTCATATCGAATACATAGTTTATGATAATGTGCCCAAACTTTGCACAAACGTGTTTGCACGGAGAAATGTTGCTTCATAGTTAATTTCCATTTTGTAATTGAGAAAAAGGGACATTTTTGCGAGTACAAACAATAATGTGCAAAGTGGAATCACTCTAATTTTCACTGGAAGTATATCTAATTTTACTGGTAATTTCAAAATTAAATTGTAGCTACTTGATCCAATTTGAATGATTTTTCAGGGTGTTTCGTACTTGACACTCGGTAAATCCACCGACAGATCCACATGCTTTATTCTCATTGGCTGAGAAAGTGGGGACACGGATCGATGATGTGGCATTGTCCCATTCTCTTTCTCTCTCACACTCCACGTTGGTGAACCCCGCACGACCGTGTGATAGGCTCCATCACCACCACAACCACTGATGATGGGACCAGGAAACGACCTCGATCCCGATCACCCTAGCGAAGGCCGACGCTGCACCTCTGTGTTCTCTCTCTTATGCGCTGGAGAGAAGGTGTTGTTCCATGTGGCCGTCACACCAGTTTTGTTTTTTAAGTGCTCAGAATGGTTTGACCAGTGTCGTTTGTACCTGATTTTCTTCCCAGATCGAGAGCTCAAATCTTGCACAAGACAAAACTATGAACATCTGTCGGAGGGAAGTATTTTAAACCACATGGATCGACCTCTCGCTAGCTCCATGGGCCGCCCAGCTATCTTCTCTCTCGGGAACCTGTGCATATATGCTACTTCCTCCGATCCAGAATAAGATGCGGAACTTGTACCTACCATCTGTACTACCCACGTTGAATTCTCACGAGCCTTTCATTGGACCGGAGGGAGTAGCTGTGATGTGATTCAAGTTGGCAACTTGATCTCAACTAAAATCGACTACAAGACGGATGTGACCTCGATCATCGTAGTCTACTTGGCGCGCGTCAGATGGGAATCTCAATTTAGCTGCCAGATTTGACCGGCGGATCATAATCACGAGGGCTGTCCGTTAACGCGCGCAGGCGGATCCAAGTAAAGTAGGTTAGAGCAGCTAGCAAAAAGGATCAGGAATGAAAAACCCTTCACGAAATGCTCCCAGCTACGTGCGCTGCAAATTACGATTTGTATATGTTTGTTTTCAAACTTCGACCGCACGCTCTAGCTAGCGAGCTAGGGGCCTAGTTAAACAAAGTGCATCCATATGTTAGTCGGGGAATCATATTATAAATTATTAATATCTGTTTGATCGAAAACGGCCACAAAGTGCGGAAGCCATGTGAAGCATGCGTGCGCGTTGAATTGGGTCCATCCATCTCTCTTCCTCACACCTAGCTAGCTGCCCCTGCTATAATTAAGTACCTCACGCATACACTTGAGTTCCATCAACAAGTAAGCAAGTATTACCAAGCTAGCTAAACCACCAGCTTCGTGGCCGGCAAGCTCGATCTCGGCAATGGTGGGTGGTGCAGCTAGGATGCCGGGGATGCTTTGGTTACTCGCGGCACTGCTCGCGTTTGCGGGAGCAACAAGCCAGGCCGACGCCTCCGGGCATAACTACTACGATTTCATTGTAAGTCTAGCTAGCTAGCTACTTCATGTTTCAGATTCATGTGTAGCTTATATAGTATATATCATGCATGTGATCCTTGGTGTGTGTGTGTGTTGTACTTTGCAGGTGAAGGAGACTAGCTACACCAAGCTCTGCAAGCAGAAGACCCTGCTCACCGTCAATGGCACCTGGCCCGGGCCAACCATCACCGCGCGCAAGGGCGAAACGGTCATCGTCAACGTGCACAACCAAGGACCTAAGAACATCACCATCCACTGGTACGTAATCACGTCTACTACACATCCACACGCATACACTACGTACTAACGGCAGCGACCTTCAACTCGATCGCAGGCACGGCGTGGACCAGCCCCGGAACCCATGGTACGACGGGCCAGAGTTCATAACACAGTGCCCCATCATGCCCGGCACCAACTTCACTTACCAGGTCATTCTGTCGGAGGAGGAGGGCACCCTATGGTGGCACGCGCACAGCGACATGGACCGTGCCGGCGTCCACGGCGCCCTCATCGTGCATCCCAAGCGCGGCAAATACTACCCATTCAAACAGCCGCACAAGGAGATACCCATTATCCTCGGTATGCACGGCATACACATATTTCTTATAATGCAAAGCCCCATTAACGAGATTGTCTATCCGTTCCATACATGCAATATGTGCACATCATGCATTCTTTCTATTCACTAAATTGTCATACATGCTAATGCAGGTGAGTGGTGGACTGCTGATTTGAACGAGATTTTAGAGGACCACTTACGGACTGGCAGCGAGATTAATATTTCAAATGCACAAACAATCAACGGCCACCACGGAGGCAACTTCGGGCGGCGTTGCATCGACAAGGCTACTTTCACGCTGCCCGTGCAGTCCGGCAAGACGTACCTGCTACGGGTCATCAACGCTGCACTCGACAACGACATGTTCTTCGGCGTGGCTGGGCACCGTCTCACCGTCGTCGGCACCGACGGACGCTACCTCAAGCAATTCACCGTCAAATATATGATGATCTCACCGGGGCAGACCATGGACGTGCTACTCGAGGCCAACCAACGTCCCGGCCGCTACTACATGTCCTCGCGGGCGTACGATTCCCACGGAAGCCTCGCCTTCGACAACACCATCGCCAAGGCCATTCTGGAGTACACGGACGCGCCTCGCGAAATCCGCCGGATGACGCCGGAAGACGCCAACCTTCCGGCCAGCAATGCTAGCGAGGTCGCGAATGGCTACACGGCCCAACTCCGGTCTCTGGCGAGCAAGGAGCACCCGGTGGAGGTGCCGCAGAAAGCCGACCGCAAGATGCTCATCACCATCGCCGTCAACCTGTTCCCCTGCACCACGGGCAACGGGACGTGCCACGGGCCAGGAGGCACCCGCCTAGGGGCGAGCCTCAACAACGTGAGCTTCGAGGACCCTCGCGTCGACATCCTCGACGCCTACTATTACGAAGAATTCTTTGGCAAGCAACAGGACGTGTTCGAGAAAGACTTCCCCAACAAGCCGCCCTTCATCTTCAACTTCACCGACGATAAAGAGTCGGCCAGGTATTGGTCCACGAGGAAAGGCAGCAAGGTGACGGTGGTGAAGTACGGCGAGGTGGTGGAGGTGGTGTTCCAGGACACGGCCATCCTCGGCACCGAGAACCACCCCATGCACCTGCACGGCTTCGCCTTCTACGTCGTCGGGAGAGGTTTCGGGAACTTCAACGAGACCACGGACCCTCCCAACTACAACTTGAAAGACCCGCCATACCAGAACACCGTCACCGTGCCCAAGGCTGGCTGGGCCGCCATGCGATTCCACGCAACCAATCCTGGTATATATATATACGCATGCACCTCGTGCTGATCTTAGCCTCATTTTGTTATTTTTGCTGTGAACAAATCCTTATCTTTTTTGATGATTGGACGACAGGTGTGTGGTTCATGCACTGCCACTTCGATCGGCACACGGTGTTTGGAATGAGTAGCGTATTTGTCGTCAAGGAAGGCAAGGGAAAGAACCAGAAAATGAGGCCTCGCCCTAGCATCATGCCAAAGTGTTAGTTGTCCTGATCGGCTCAGTTGAGGCATTTCGTGCCACGATCAAGAGAAATATTGTTGTCAGTTTATTTCAATTTCCAATTACTATGGGGCGCGCTGAGCGTCCTCCGGAGGTTGGAAAGCTCCCAGCCTCCGGTTTCCCGTGCTGACACGTGTAGTTTTTTATCCCCAAATCCCGCTTTTGCTACACTGGTGCAAAAATGTTTCGACGGGAGCAAAAATATTGGTCGATGGTAGCAAAAGTAATTCTCACCTAAAATCTGGCAACTCGTACAGTAGAGCAAAAATGTTTCCTTCGTAGCAAAAAAAATTATACTACCGTAGCATCATAATTTGCAACTTTTCTCCGCCGTGCCCGAGGAGCGACGCCGCCGTGCCATGGAAGCAACCCGCCTCCACGCTGGGAGCAACGCCCCCGTGCCCTGGGAGCAACGCCACCGTACCATGGAAGCAACCCGCCTCCGCGCAGGGAGCAGCGCCGGAAGCACGCCTCCGCGCTGGGAGCAGCGCCGCCGTGCCCCTGGGAGCAACGCCACCGTGCCATGGAAGCAACTCGCCTTCGCACTGGGAGCAGCGCCGCCATGCCCTGCGAGCACCTCGCCTCCGTGCTGGGAGCAGCGCCGCCCTGCCCTGGGAGCAGCGCCGCCCTGCTATGGAAGCAACTCGCCTCAGCGCTGGGAGCAGTGCCGCCGTGCCATGGAAGCAACCGCCGTCCTTCGCTGGCAGCTACAGTGCAACACCAGCATGGTTTGGTAGCATTGCTGCTTACCGCTGGCAGCACCATGCCACGGCGATGGCAGCAACTCCACCTGTGCCTTGGGCGCGACGAAGCTTGGCACGGGAGCGAAGGAGGGCGCGGCGCCGCGAGCTCGACGTCCTCCTTCGGAAGCACGACTACAATCCCATGGGACTATGGGAGCACCGCCGCTCTCCTTCGGCAGCACCGGTGCCCTCCCATGGGAGCACCGCCGCATCTTCGTCAGCGCCGCCGCCGTCTCTCCTTTGGAAGCACCGCTGACCTCTCCTTGAAGCATCTCATCTGTCTGCACCGGCCTTGTTTGAGTCCCCAATGGTGGATGCTTGCCGCCATGCGTCGCGGGAGGGCTCCTAGCCTACTGCAGCGCCAGATCTAGCCGGAGTTGGAGGTGGCGCAGGGCACCGGGCCATGGGGATTTGGGGGAGGAGGCAGTGAGCTGTGACGATGCGAGGAAGAGAAAGGAAAATGGACGGAGCGAACGGGTGGAGGAGAAATAAAGATAAGGTTGTAGTGGTAGGCCCCACGGGTGCGTGTCCAAAGTTTCTTCCGCCACGGACTGGACGCGTGGCGCTCGTAGGATGCGGAGGACGCCAGCCTCCGGCTGTTTATTAGCTTTTCCCAATTACTATTATGCATTGTTCTGTTTTAAGTATGGACGGGCGTGTAGTGCAGAGTGTCCTTCCTTCTGTTTTTTCGCCATTAATTCGGCTTAAAGAGATCCCTCTTTTTATCATCTATAACGTATTCTGTCGTCCTGACACTCAATGAAATAAAGTGATGTTTTGTTACGTACGTACAAGTACTTATGTGAACATGGACACATTGCAAAAGCATATACTTTTCCAGGATGAGCACACGGTCATTATGAGAATGTGGACAAGGTGTTATTTTTGCAAGAAGCACCCTAATATTTGTGAGTTACGTGTTGGGTCAAAGGCTGACGGAGTGGGCGTCGCACCATCCTCGACCTGGCCTTCCGATGCCACTTCAGCTGACCACCGTCAAGAGCATGGCTTACTCAATCGTGATGACCGTGCTGCGTCGCCTCCAACCGGACAAACGCGCTCAGATTCATGCAATATATGAGATGTGTGCCTCCTTGGAAGCCATTCCGTCGCCCTCCACCTTGACGAATTTCGAGTGCATCGCCTGTAGCCACACTCCCGCGATTTTGTGAACATATGTGTGCGAGTAGCTTGCTAGGCTGTGAATAGTAGCAGTTGACACAGCATCGCGTGTATCAGCACTCCCACGATTTTGGAATTGTCATCACCAACGATTTGAGGAATCCTACCTTAAAACGATTAATGAGCTAAGGATTTGAGGATTCCGGTTAAATCGTTCAGTTCACATTCTGGAAGTTCATGACCAATATACTCATCAGAGAAAATTTTATTGACAGATAATACCTTTCCTTCTAAAAAAGGGAGAGGGAGCAGCTAGCAAGCTACAAGAAAGGGAAAAAATTGGAAGAAGCGGCTTGGCTTGAAATGTCAGCTTTTTTGGGAAGCTTGAAATGTCAGCTGGCCGAACGTGTGGGGGCATCAACGAGGTAGACCCGTATTGTTTCAGTTATATGCAGGAAGTGGGACCGGATGACTAAGGCCCATGGGCTGTTTCATGGAGAAGCCCTCTAGGCGATGACGTTAAATTATTGTTGGACGTTCCATCTGCAGAGCAATTTAGTTTAGCTTTTTCATATGTGCGACGATTTGCATTGTTTGTCTGAAATAGGAGAAGAATACGGAGAGACTAAATATTATATTTAGTAATTAATCGTGATGGGTGCCGGAATCGCTGTACCCAAGACTCTGTTCTGCTCTCTTTCTATCTAAGTCGACACGCAAGCTTTTGCGTGTTCACAAAAAACAAAATTTAGTAATTAATATATCAATCTGTACAACTGAGTAGCTAGCTTTAGCTAGGTCGTACAGAGGAGCGGGATGGATGGATCAGTCGGTGTGATTCAAATTAACCGGCCACTTGTTCATGGAATCCGATGTGCACATGGTGATTCCATGGATCGATGATGCAGTACAAGTATCGCCGGCGATTGCGCAGACTCGGCGTGGTATCGTCGGCATGCAAATAGAAATACTCCCTCAGATCCAGAATAATTGTCGTGAGCTCTGTACAAATTTGTACTACAGTAGTATTGTTTTCCTGACACATATGTCGGATCGGAGGTAGTATAAAATGTTCACGCGATACACGAGCTCTTGCCATGTTGGCCGCAGTAGAGGTGTAAGCTTTGCGTCTAAGTGAAAATTGAAATCGTGCAGCAAAATTTCATGGCTCATGGACAGACGTGATAGGATCCAGATGAAGAACTCGGGCTCGGGCTGCAAAACTTCATGGCTCATGACAGACGTGATAGTCATCGTGATAGCAAAATACTCTCGGATCAACATATACTCACTGGGAAGCCGGATACTTTATCCTTTTTGGCCCACGGACTCGGGCTGCCATGGTTTTCCCTACCTATCGCTCTTTGCGCGGCGAGTCGGATCCGTCCCCCCGAAAGCCCAATAAGAAAGAAGCCCATTTGACTCAAACGCCTCGCACCGGTGTGTCGCATGGGGCACAACTAGGAAAATAATAGCAAAATGCCCTTGCGTTGCCACGGGAGGAAGACCAACTTTTGGAAGAAAATGTCAGCACAACCCAAATTTTGCCCAAAAATCGATCGAGCCGCATAACCAGCTTGGCAAGTCAAGTCAGAAAGACATAATCCTCAAAGATGACTTTCCATTGAGAGACATGACTGAGCTGTACCGAACATATTTAATGTTATGTTGATATGTTCTGTATCAACGGGAGACGACTAATGTTTCATTCGGGACAGCAATCTCCACAAAGAAAGACAATTTAGAGATACGATGCTAAAACAAGTGGGAAACATACTTGATTTAATCAGCAAATAAGCTCAAGATGTCCAAATTAAGCTGGCAGAAAAAGCATTCATGGAACAGGCTGAAGTAGTTCTAGCTCATGGGACGATATCATAATGCATGGAACAGGCTGAAGTAGTTCTTGCTCATGGAACTTAAGCTGGCAGAAAAGCATTCATGGAACAGGCTGAAATAGTTCTTTACAGGTAACAATTATGAGCATAGGCTCCCATAAGCAAAAGGTTTATCAGGCTCTGCATACCGGGCACCTTGTGCTTATCATACTTGACCAACAGGATTCTTGCCGGGCTAATTTCAGTTCAGAATGGTCATTTGCTCAGTTCCACGTTCGTGAAGGCACAAAGTACTTGGGTCGCGTTCAGAAAGCAGCCAAAGACCGTTCACATCATCAGCATGGATGGAAGGTTGGTCAACTATAGAATTAAGTTTGTACTCTAAATTTTGAGGCAATTGCCGTGGAATCGAAGTGACATGCCCCCAGCTACCTCCACTAGTAGAGAAGGGGGCAATAATACGCCGTTTTTTTTCACCGGTACTAAAGGGGGCATTAGCACCGGTTTGATTTGTGTGCCAGCCGGGGCCCCGCGGCGAGGACCTTTAGTACCGGTTGCTATTAACAACCGGTACTAAAGGTTACCGGTTGCTATTAGCAACCGGTAACCTTTAGTACCGGTTGTTAATAGCAACCGGTACTAAAGGGTCGGAGACCCCGCGGCACATGCGGCCGCGGATTGTGGCCCCACGCCTAGACCTTTAGTACCGGTGGCTATTAGCAACCGGTACTAAAGGTTAGCCTTCAGTACCGGTTTAATGCCGGAAGAGAAGATGAAGTTGCTAACCCTTATACTCCAACAACTTTCAAGATTGGTGGCACCTACATATATAAGGGTTAGCAACTTCATCTTCTCTTCCGGCATTTCAAGTTTAGCTCATTTTCGTGCAAGTTTAGCAAGTTTGATTTTGGTGGTGCTTGCAAGGTGTTTGATGAAATGCCTAAGTTAGGGATTTCATTTGTTTTATATGCATTTTGAGCTCAAATTGAAGTATAATTTGTGGTTTTATATAGTGTCGTCCCGTCCCCTTCCTCACCGCCGTCGATCGCCCGCGCCGCTCCGTCACCGACACCACCTCGGTGAGCCTCCTTTGTTACCTTTTATTTTATTTTTAATGTTAGTTATATGATTTAAATGCATAATTATTTCTTGTATCATTTTCTTATGTTTTTTTATATGTATAGTGTCATGGTTTTGATATCCGTCCCCGTCGGCCCTCGTCCGGTCTATGATTCGGATGTGGTATATTTTATAACTATTTATTCTGTTTCGTATTTATAACAATCATGACGACCAACTTGACATAGATATATTTTTATTTAGGAGGTAGTTGAACCGGAAATTCCAGCCGACCCTATTGTCGAGTTTAAAAAAAAGAAAACAACGATTTGAAAGCAAAATTGAAGATAAGTGAAGATCTTCGTCTCCAATGCCTGGAAGAGAAGATGGTATTGGACTTGAAGATTGCCGACATCGTTGATGCTCACGGGGTCGAGCTTGCCGACGTCGTCACTGCTCACGAGATGAAGATGGATGCAATGCGCTTCAAGCTTAAAAAGATTAGAAAATATGTCATTAGTCAAGAGGCTTGGTATCATTATGCTGTTGGTTCAATAGTTACCTTGGTTGCGATTCTGATCGCATTTGTTGTTGGATTTAAATTCTTTAGATAGTTGTATGTTAGTTTCGATTGATGTATGTTTCGTGAGAACTATGTATTACATTTGGACACTACTCTACTTTGGTTTTAATGTGATGAACTTGTATTAACTAATTTGGTCACGTATCTCTATTCATTATTTAGCTGGTGTAATGGTTTTTGATGTATTTATGTAATGCAGATGAGCCGAGAATGGATGTACGGTGATCGACGCTGTCCCGAGTTCATTGATGGCATGCATCGTTTTCTCGATGTGGTTAAGTTAAACAAGATGGAGAATGGTTTTATGTTTTGTCCATGTGATGAATGTCGGAATAAGAGGAATTACCCGAGCGCAAGAACCATACACTCCCACTTGTTGCGAGAAGGCTTCATGCCCAATTATTTTTGTTGCACCAAGCATGGAGAGAGAGGGGTTATAATGGAAGACCCTGAAGAAGAGGATGATGACAACTATCCTGTGTTCTCTGAACACGGTGATACTACAATGGGGGAAGAAGAAGTTGAGCTCGAGGTCATTGTTGATGAGTCCGATGATGATGATCTTCGTCGGGTCAATTTTGATGAACAGATGAAGTGCGGAAGTGAAAACGAGTGGTCGAAGTTGTAGCGCATGTTAGAGGATCACAAAAAATTGTTGTACCCAAATTGTGAAGATGGCCAGAAAAAGCTGGGTACCACCCTGGAATTGCTGCAGTGGAAGGCAAAGAATGGAATATCTGACAAGGCATTTCAGGAGTTGTTACAAATATTTAAGAAGAGTCTTCCAAGGAATAATGAATTGCCGCACAATACGTACGAAGCAAAGAAGATTGTCTGCCCTCTAGGATTAGAGGTGGAGAAGATACATGCATGCATCAATGACTGCATCCTCTACCGCGGTGAGAAGTATGAGAATTTGAATGCATGCCCGATATGCGGTGCATTGCTGTATAAGATCGGGCGAGATGACCCAGGTGATGTTGAGGGCGAGCCGAGCCCCAGGAAGAGGGTTCCCGCGAAGGTGATGTGGTATGCTCCTATAATACCACGGTTGAAACGTTTGTTCCGAAACAGAGAGCATGCCAAGTTGTTGCGATGGCACAAAGAAGACGTAAGGAAGACGAGATACTGAGACACCCCGCTGATGGGTCTCAGTGGAGAAACATCGACAGTGCGTTTGGGGAATTTGTAGCTGACGCAAGGAACTTAAGGTTTGGTCTAAGTACAAATGGCTTGAATCCGTTTGGGGAGCAGAGCAGCAGTCATAGCACCTGATGCATGTAAAATGCATACATGAACTTTGCACTTTAATTGCTTATATTCCAATCATAATTGCATCATATAAGGGTTATATCAATGTTTTATAATGATTTTTGGAAATATTCATTTATTTCCTATTTTTATGGAATTAACCCTGCACAGGCAGAAAACCCCGTTTTCTTTTTTAATGTTTCAGGGACCCAAACATCAACGAAAAATCCTGGAAATTTACGGGCGTCAATATTTGGAAGGAAGAAGACCTGTGGGCGAAGGAAGCAAACAAACGGAGGTCCGAGGACCAAACGGGGTAGGCCCACGCGGCCTGGTACTGTGGCCGCGTGGGGCCCTCCCGTTTGGCCCTCGAGGCTCCGCTGCCGTCGATCTTTGCTCCACCGACATACTCTTGACCTAGAAACGCCTATAAAAAAAGGTCCCCCGATGTTCTGTGGAAGGAGCGCCGCACAAACACAGAAACACCGAAACGGAGATCAGGAGCTGCAGATTGGAGGGGGGAAACTCCCGCGGGGCGCTGCCGGCGTGGTCTCCATCTTCTCCATCGACTTCTCCACCGTCTCCATGATGAAGAGGGAGTAGTCCACCTCTGGACTATGGGTTTGTGGAAGTAACTTATGTATCTCTCCTCTCTTGAGATTCACTAATTAGTACCGTATGAGCTGCTGAATATGATTACGGTCACCGTTGTAATACCTTTGTGGTGGATCTTTATGAGTTAATATATGTTTGAGATTGCAATGTTTGTTTCAGTTATGAGTATAGATGCATATTATGTACCCCGTTCTTATCTACTTGTTATGATCAAGCATGTTTATGAGAGCGTGTGTGGGGGAACGTGTGCATTAGTTGGAGTAACGGGGGGTGGCTAGTGCACTGAACATGAGAGAAAGTTCTGCGATCCACTTTGGTATCTTTACCTTACTTGTTGCCTCACTAGGGATAAACTAAAATACCATGCTACCGGGGATGTGGGCGTGACCGTTGCCACTACTCCATGACTAGATCTAGCATGTTCTTATTTTCACTTCATGTCATAATACTTAATGCTATACTCTGAGTTATCTTAATTACCGAGGTGTTATGATTTGGTTCGCATCTTGGTGGAGTATAAAAGAGGTTAATAACCAAAAGATATCTATGTTAGGACGTGATGCCCATATATCTAAGTAACTTGTTTTCAAACCATGTGTTGCAATCTCATATGTTAACTGTGTGTGTTCCATTGTCTACCACTTTATAAAGAGAGAGTGCATTTGTGAAACCATGAACCCCGGTCCATTTTTAATCATAAGAAACACCTTTCTAACACCATATACCACTTTTACATTTTCAGCCATCTTTAAATCCGAAAATACAAAAATACTTTTCATCTTGCATACATCAGTAAAAAACCCAAAAATATCATTTACCATTGCATCCACTATCATTGCATATTTATTTCTTGTTTGCATTGCATAACTATCTTGATATCATTCTTACACCTTGTGCTTGACAACCACAGGTGAGGTTGAGGACCAAAACATCTAATCTTGTTTTGTAGGTAACCAAAAAGAAGGATAGGAAGATATATCTACCACTTCAGATTCCCCGAGAGTTCGATATTAAACCCTCGAGTCACCCTCGTGGGGAAAATACGTCTTCCACTTACTATACACTCTGCACTTGGAGTCTCAACCTAACCCATTTACTTTTGACGCAGGTACCTACACACCGGAGAGCAAGTGTTTTCTGGCGCCGTAGATCAACCTCTTCAAGGGCCATCAAGACTGTTTTCTGGCGCCGTTGCCGGGGAGCGAAGAAGCAACACCGCATCAAGATTCCCTCGTCAACTACGCGCCCGTCATAAGTTGCATCATTGGGTATCAGCACCTGGCCCGTGACTCTATGTATCTATAACCTTCCTCCTTGGTTGTGTATGAAGTAAAAGTATATTATGATGCCAGTGCTTATCCAAGGCCCGAAGCAACCCGGCAACGACATTGATGTGTATCTGAGGCCATTAGTTGACGAACTTTTACAGTTGTGGTCTGACGAAGGCGTACGTGTGTGGGATGAGTGCAAACAGGAGGAATTTGGCCTACGAGCGTTGCTGTTTGTAACCATCAATGATTGGCCTGCTCTTAGTAACATTTCAGGACAGTCAAACAAGGGATATAATGCATGCACGCACTGTTTAGATAAGACTGACAGTATATATTTAGGTAACAAGAATGTGTACCTGGGGCATCATCGATTTCTTCCAAATAGGCATCACGTAAGAAACAGAGGCAAGCATTTCAAAGGTGAGGCAGATAACCGGACGAAGCCTACACGCCGTGATGGTGATGTTATATATGACATGGTCAAGGATATAGAACTAATCTTTGAAAAGGGTCCTGGCAGTCTATCTGTTCCGAAAGACGCTAACAAACGCGTACCCTTGTGGAAAAAGAAATCTATATTTTGGGATTTACCCTATTGGAAAATCCTAGAGGTTCGCTTGCAATCGACGTGATGCACGTGACGAAAAATCTATGCGTGAACCTGCTAAGCTTCTTGGCGTGTATGGGAAGACGAAAGATACACCGGATGCACGACTGAACCATCAACATATGCACGAGAAGACGAAAGACGACCTCCTTAATCCAGAGAAGTATCAAGGTCCTGCCAGCTACGCTCTTACCAAAGAAGAGAAGGAGATCTTTTTTCAAGTCCTGAGCAGTATCAAGGTCCCGTCTGGCTACTCGTCGAATATAAAGGGAATAATAAACATGGCAGAGAAAAAGTTCCAAAACCTGAAGTCTCATGACTGCCACGTGATTATGACACAATTACTTCCGGTTGCATTGAGGGGGCTTCTACCGGAAAACGTTCGAGTACCCATTGTGAAGCTATGTGCATTCCTGATTGCAATTTCTCAGAAGGTAATCGATCCAGCAACTCTACCAAGTTTACAGACGGGTGTGGTCCAATGTCTTGTCAGCTTTGAGTTGGTGTTTCCACCGTCCTTCTTCAATGTTATGACGCACCTCATAGTTCACCTAGTCGAAGAGATTTCCATTCTCGGTTCTGTATTTCTACACAACATGTTCCCCTTTGAGAGGTTCATGGGAGTCTTAAAAAATACGTTCATATACGTGCTAGGCCAGAAGGAAGCATGTCCAAGGGCTATGGAACAGAGTAGGTCATTGAGTTTTGTGTTGACTTTATTCCTGATCTTAAGCCGATCGGTGTTCCTCAATCGCGTCATGAGGGAGACTGCGTGGAAAAGGCACGCTAGGAAAGAAAGTAACAAGATATATGAACGGGCATTCTTTCACTCAAGCACACTACACAGTTCTACAAAATTCCAGATTGGTGGCTCCGTATATCGTGAAACACATGGATATTTTACGCTCAGAATACCCGGAGAAGACTAACTTCTGGATTAAAGGAAAACACGTGGATACTTTCGGCAGTTGGTTGCGTACACATCTCATTAATGATAACACTGTTGGACAAGAGCTATACTTGTTGTCCAAGTCACCATCTTCGACTATATTGACTTTCCAAGGGTACGAGATAAATGGGAATACATTTTACACGAAATCCAAGACAAAAAGAGCACTAACCAAAACAGTGGTATCCGCTTTGATGCAACAAACGACGATGGAACAAAGGACACATATTATGGTTGCTTACAGCAGATATGGGAACTTGACTATGGACCTTCTTTTAAGATCCCTTTGTTTCAGTGCAAATGGGTTAACCTGTCATGCGGGGTAGAGATAGACCGGCGGTACGGAATGACTACAGTGGATCTGAAGAATCTTGGGTACCACACCGAGCCATTCGTCCTAGCCAATGATGTGGCTCAGGTTTTCTATGTGAAGGACATGTCTTCCAGACCGAAAAAAGAAAAGATAAGCAAGCCGGTACATCATACGATGAGCCAAAGCGCCACATAGTTCTTTCAGGAAAAAGAAACATCGTGGGAGTGGAGGACAAGACAGACTTGTCAGAAGATTACAATAAGTTTGATGAAATTCCACCCTTCAAAGTGAAAACTGACCCAAGCATCGTGTTAAATGATGAAGATTGTCCATGGCTACGGCGCAATCAGAAGAAAGGGACACACACGAAGAAAAAGTGAACACCAGATATTGATGTTGTTGCTGATGTGTAATAATGTATTAAACCTTTTATGTAACTATGTTCTGAAAACTCAGAAGAGAGATCTAAACACTAATTTTTGGTTCTAAAAACTCCAACGCTTACAAGCGCTCGAAAAAGTTGGATCAAAACACACGGCTTCCCCGTCATACAGCCCAACGGTGGCTCGTTAGTGCCTGCATATCAAATAGAATACAAATAGATATAAAAAACAGAAAGCATAAGAAAGAAAAAAAGAAACTAGAGAAAAAATAAATCAAAAGCCCATTAGTACCGGTTGTTAACAACCGGTGTATTGTCGTCGACGGGTAAACCACGAGGATGTTGTTAACGATGTTTCTAAAATAAATAGATAATTATTATAAATTTTAAGACAATTAAATTACATAGATAAAAAATAAAAAGAAACTAGAGGAAAAAACAGAACAGAAACAAATAGAAAAAACAAAACAGAAACCAAATAGAAAAAACAGAAAATAAAAAACAAATAAAAGGCCCATTAGTCTCGGTTGTATACATCAACCGGTACTAAAGGGTTGGGCTTCGCGCGCGAAAATTTGCGCGGCCCAAAATTGACCTTTAGTACCGATTGTTATCTACAACCGGTACCGGTTGTAGAACAACCGGTACTAAACGGTCTTTAGTACCGGTTGTAGATAACAACCGGTACTAAAGGGGTATTGATGGCAGTTTTAAGTGGGGATCGATCCCCAAATTCACCAAGTCCCGCGCGCTCCTCGACGACGAACTCTCCGGCGAAGCCCTGCTCGACGACGCCGCGCCCCCGCCGTCGCGTGCCCCTGCTCCGCTGCCCCACACCCGTCGACACCGCCGCGCGCACGTACGTACTCCGGCCGCCGCGCCCTCTCCACCACCGCGTGCCCTCTCCGGCGCCGCACCCTCTCCGCCGCGCCCCCGACGACGACGCCGCGCGCCCGCACTCCGGCTCCCTCTCCGCCGTGCCCCCGACGACGCCGCGCCGTCTCCACCGCGCGCCGTCTCCGCCGCGCCCCCGACGACGCCGCGCCGTCGATCTCCACCGCGCACGTACTCCGGCCGCCGCGCCCTCTCCATCGAAGAGAGGTAAGTTTTTTTTTCAGTACTGTTCTTTTTTTTAGTAGTTGTTCATTTTTTTATAGTAGTGTAATTAAATATGTGTTCATGTATATAAATAAGTAAATTGTTCTTTTTTTATGTCTAGTAGTTGTTCTTTTTTTAGTAGTTGAGTAAATTTTAGTGTTCATCTTTTTGTAGTAGTGTAAATATGTGAATAAATTTTATGTCTAGTAATTAAATATGTAAAAAATATTCTAGTAAATAAGTAAATATGTGCATTGTCATTTTTTTTGTTCTAGTAAATATGTAAATTTTGCAAAGTCTGAAAATTCTAGTAGCAAAGTTTCAAAATTTTAGCTAAGTTTGAAAATTTAGCTAAGTCATTTTAGTTGCAATATTGTTATTTTAGTAGCAAAGTTATTTTATTAGTGTATAGTTGCAATATTGTCAAAATTTTGGTTGTTATTTTTGAAAATTTGAAAATGTAGCAAATTTAGCAAAGTTAGAAAACTATTGTATAAGATATTTATGAAAGCAATGTTATTTTTAGATGCAATATTATTGTGTATAAGAATATTAAAGTTGTTTGCTATGAATTACAAATTTGCAGTGACATTGAGCTATGGAGGACGACGCCCCCATCATCGACGGCCCGGACTTCATCCGAGACTTGGAGAAAGAAGAACACTTTCAAGCACTTATATTTGATAAGACCCTTAGACCCAATTCCGATGGAGAAGAGACCGACGAAGAAGATGACGAAGAGTTCAGCGCGAAATGTTTGAACGACTCCGGTGAGGGACTTGAGTTACAAAACTTCAGAGACAACGACGACGACGAAGAAGAAGTGCCGGTAGAAAACTCCGTACAAAACTCTGGCAAGGTATATATTAAGTCTTGTTGATCACTAGTAACTTGACAAAGCGGAAGCTGTTCACGTCGTCCCCTGTTAAGAAACGTGGAAAAAACCCAAAGAAGTCAAGGCTCCTGAGAAGTTAGCTGGCGAGATGACTATGGAGGAATTAGAACTGAGCGCACAAGGCGAGACTAAAGCCTTTTTTGAACAGAAAAAAGTACCAGCTTGACGCCCTCGACTTGAGCATCCTCACTACCTATTGTCTGTAAGTGATTCAATTCATTTATTTTCTAAAATAAAGTCTATAGCTTATCTCGGTCATTGCCTGTTCTAATTATGCTCACTACGGTATTATGCAAATGAAGAGCGATGAATGTGACAGAAACCGAGTGTTTGAGATTGGGTTCATCGACCCAAGCCGAGTTAATGAAAAATTGCTACGTGACCACCACGAGGAAACGGTGAACAACTTGTTTAGGTCCATCCGGGACCAAAATTATAAAGGGAAGATATTGTTTCCTTACCACTTCAGGTAAGAGTCTTACTGTCTTGTACACTTTGGTTTTTGCTTTCTCGATGTTAAGTGTAACTGATTAGTTACTGACATATATAAACGTGCGCAGCGCCCATTACATTCTGTTAATCATTGAAATCGATAGAGCAGAAGTTGAAATCTTGGACTCATTGCACTGGCCCAAAGAGCGGCACGAATATATCCAAGGAGTGCTCAAACGGTAATTTCAATCTTTATCGTATTACATCGGTCTCTTTCCTTCCATTCCTGAGATATCAAGTAACTAATTAATAACTCGTTTATTCAATTGTTTGATGGGCAGGGTTTGGAAAGCTTTCCGAACCGCTAATGCTACACCTGGTCAATTTAAAGAGGAACTTACTTTTGTTTACCCCAAAGTAAGTAGTACGAGCTAGGTGTTCGCGCATCCCTTTTAATTCAAATTTCAATACCATCGTGATGCCTGATTATTATTTGACTGAAATCTATTCTCGTGTAGTACTTGGATAGGCAGCCTCCCGGGACCAATTTGTGTGGATATTACGTCTGCGAGTGGATTCGCACGATAGTCTCTGAGCGGAACCCAGGGACATTTATCGAAGTAAGTGAACAAATAAATCCACAATTTCATTTTATAACCATCAATTGTGTTGAGTGTCATTCATAATTTCTGTTATGATGATTGAAATTCATATTAATCTCCCTTCTTGTATAGATGGATCGAATGCGGAGGGACCTGCAACTAAAGGACCGCTTTCGACCAATTTGCGAGGAAATTGCGGGCTTTTTGATGAACTATGTCTTAGACATGAAGGGAAAATACAATGGCACCAGATCAAATTAGATGACGGGCTCTAGTAGTGGCTAGCTTGATGATCTCCATGTAATCGAATATATGACGGTTCTAGTCCCTCTTATATATGGGATCTTTATATGTAAATTAATCAGGAAACCGGGAAGCCGGGAAATCGTGAAAACGGGAAGCCGGGAAAACGTGAAACCGGGAAGCCGGGAAGCCGTGAAAACGTGAAACCGGGAAGCCGGGTAGCGGGAAAACGTGACGTCGACTTTCCCGACTTCCCGACTTTCCCGACTTCACGACTTTCCCGACTTCACGACTTCACGACTTTCCGGCTTTACGACTTTCCCGACTTCACGACTTTCCGTTCCGACTTCCGACTTCCGATTTCCCGACTTTCGCATAAAGCTTTCTCTTACGAATATTTTGATATGCTATATGTATTTTCTGATTTACAGATAATTAACCATATTTTTTGCAAATTATTCATAATATACAACAATCGAAACGGAAAAAACCACAGCCCGCCACGTGGGTGCATCTCTAGTCCCGGGTTGTATTACAACCCGGGACTAGAGATCCTCTCGCATGCGCCATGTGCTGGCCCCATGTGGACCTCTCTGGTCCCGGGTCGTAGCACACCCCGGACTAGAGGGGGGGGGGGGCCTCTAGTCCCGGCTGGACATCCCTCCCCAAAGGCCTCTACCACCCGGGACTAAAGGCGTGGTTTCCACTAGTGTCAGTAGATACCCTCTATGTTATTATATATACTCTCTGTATCACCTTTTTCCTTAAGAAAGTTGTTGGCAACATTGTGCATTTATTAAGACGACGAAATCAAGTAATACTGCACACGCATGGTGGTTTTTTGAGTGATCTTGGTGGACCGCGTGGAGTAAATAGGACTTAACTTGTACTCCAACATGTCGCGGGTATCCATATAGTGCACGCTAAGTTCGGCCACAAAAGGTGCATGCACACAGCTCACCCTCGCTAGTATATGGACCTCATTGTGGTCGCATCTCCCAGCCAAATCTCATCTCCTTCGGAACCTTCTAGGGCGTGTTTACGTGTTCGGTTACCTGCAGCCAAAAATGACATTTTGTATCCATGGACTACGGAAAACACGGGTTGAACCACATTGTGCAGCCCTTTTGGTTGCCTGGTTTGCCTTTTTTAAGTTTTCCTACTCGTTGTTTGGTAACCTGCTAAACTGGCTGCAGATTAATTAGATCCATGTGTTTGGTTGCCTGTTGTCGATGTGTTATGCCGACCACTCATGAAAATAGTGATCTTACCACCCTTTACCACTAACTGACCACATGCAGTCACAGCGCAACACATTCAAACACACATGACACCGACAAGTTTTAGCAAACTAGACAAGAGGTTCATTAACACCTACTTATCTACATACAAGGGTAATGCACAAATTGCATACATAATCAGCAACTTGCAATTACCATCAGAGGGTCTAACAGACTCTGAGCAAACAAAGTTTGGGCATACATAAGCTTGGATTTACATCTAATAGTGGCATCCCATGCCCTTGGATTAACATCTAACAAGGACAACACATGCCCCTGATCAAAATGGATCGGTCTAAACTTACAACGCTGGAGTTAGCCGTGGTAGGGACACGTGTATCCCCTCGCCGTAGATGTGACACTCTTGAAGATGGTGAGCTTGAAGCCATGAAAAGTGAGCTTGAAAACGATGGCATCTTCCTCCTCCAACTCATACTTCAGCATGACGTCCGACCAGTTTCGGCCGAGCACCACCTCGCCGCCATGCGTGGTCACCTGCACCCACTCGTCCCAGTAGTTGCATGCCGACAGCGGCATGCAACGAGGAAGTGGGATCTGCAGCCATTCATTCAGCATGGCCTGGAACGACCTGGGGAGGACGAGCATGAACGTGTCGTCCCTAACAAGCTGAACGTAGAAGAAGAGAGGTCTAGGTGCTCTGGGCTTGTGGCCGATCGGCCATGGCTACGGATGGACTGCTTGGCCAGCTCCTCTGGCCTCTCCGGCACCATGGGTGTCACTCTACAGTGGCTGTGCGGGAGCACGCCCTCAAAGCCATGAGGTGCTAGGGGAGCTTATTCCCGGGGATGTCCCACTCTGTTTTGGGTACCTTGTTAAGATGGTGACGTTACTCAGCGGAACGCAAGAGCGGTGATCACCGCAATGGCATGACATACAACACATGCACAACGTGCTACTACAAAATGTCAAGCCACGACACTACACATGCACACCTGCTACAAATGACAAGATATGGTACTAGAAATGGCAAGACAAGGCAACACATGCTACTACAAATGGCAAGACATGCTACTACACATGCAGACCTGCTACTACAAATGCCTAGCGGTTCTAGTTCAATCGGCCGACAACAAGGTTCCCTATATATCTACACGGCAACGTAGATTGGAAGAATTTCAGGCGGGAACGGGCGCACAAAATACCCCAAATGACACATAAACCCTAACCCAAATCAAAATCAGGAACTAATCTAGTAGTAGATGACCTAATAAGGGGATAAAACACACTTAGAGTGGACGATGGAGGTCTAGATGGTCCTGCCGGCGTCAAAGAAGAAGGCCCTGCCGCCGGATTAGAAGAAGATGCGCCAGGGATGCTAATCCCCACCATCGGCGGCACCGGCATCGACTCCATCAACCCATCCAGGTCAACGACAGCCGCTGCTCGGGGACGACCGAGACAAACGGGGGATGACGCTTTGAGCATCCTCGCCAAATCAGCTGGAGCCTTGCCGACGAGAACCTCCACCCATCTCTGGTGATCGCGGGGGGGGGGGGGGGGGGGGGGGGAGGAGGAGAGTGGCCGAATGGCGAGTGCGGCGGGGCGGGGAGGAGGATGAACGTCGGTCATGGCAGAACCCGAGTGCAATGCGGTGGACTGGAGGAGTTATGCCAAAAAGTCCCGTCTTCCACGTTTCCCAACGCGTGCGAGACAGAGGCACTCGTGGCTCTTCAGGGCTTGATCCGACTTTGGTGGTTAGATTGGGCGACAATGGTGCTCGTACGTGCACTATTTACTTGTTGAAGGCGTCGCTATTGGAGGACCACTTTTGTAGTCTACTTGTTTTCATTGGTGGTGGTTGTTTCTGCTGCTGTTCACTTTGGCGGGTTTGTTCTTTCTTTTTTCCTTTTTTTGACTGTGTGCGTCCTTACTGTCATATTATGTTGTTGCAGCAGCTAGGTGTATTTGGTATCGCCATGATATTAATATATTCCCTTTATCAAAAAATAAGGACTGACACCGAAGACACGTCCTCGCCCTTGATTCTCTCACTCGAAATCTTAACAAAAGACTCCCTCCATCTCATAATATAAAACGTTATTTACCAAAACCTAACATGGAGCCCGAACTACATGGAGCGCTTTTTGAAAATTTAAAATAGACATTTAAGTTTCCAAAAATCACGAAACAATTACACGGATGTAGATATTGTCGAGATCTATAAACGTGCAAATTTTCAACTCGAAATTCATTGTATTTTGGGCTGCACAAAAAAAGTTAAACAGGTGGATCTGAATGGTGAAGAATACACAGTTTCAACATTTTGAAATATCCCTCGATTTGTCATTTTCTACAGCCCGAAATACAATGAATTTGGAGTTAAAAAAATCACGATTGTAAATCTTAACAATATCTACATCTGTGATTTTTTTTTTTTGCGATTTCTGAAAACTTAAAAATGTCGATTCTGAATTTTCAAAAAAAGGGGCTCGATGTAGCCCGGGTTCCGAAAGTCCACTCTCACAAGACCTATAACATTTATATTTTGAACAAAGATAGTAAAATTGGTATTTAGTTTTGCTTGTCGTTTGCGTGAGACAATACAAATCCACTATTTGGCACTCGATAAACATGGGAAGAACAAATAATATTTTGTCTGGCCTCTTACCCTCGAATTTAAGCATTAACAGTACATGCATGATGCATCACTAGTACATGCATGATTCATCACTGCACTGAGAAGAATGAAAGACATTTTTGTTTCTACATTCCAAGCATCTGATAATTCCACTCTACAATGAGAGATCAACAGTATATCTGAACGGTGGTTGTACTATTCATCTCTTGATCGATGCATTTATTTGTGCATCATTTTATTGCAGAGGCTAGCTAGAGGTTCGTCTCTTGATCTCATAATGCGGTTACAATATGACTCGCTGTTTCCAGCTTACCCTCCACGTACCCGGTGGTTATTTACTTTGTTGTCACCGCCGGCCTGTCCCTTGCCGCAACGTCTCATGTTGGTGGAGAATCCTTCCACCAGAAAGCCGTTATGGGATCAGGGAGGATTTGTAATGGTCACCAGAAAGCCGTTATGGATCAGGGAAAGTAGCAAGGCGCCAACGAAGACACCTCAGAAGCTCGGTGAGCCGCCAGGCCGTGCCCATCACCATCGTGAGGCTGCTTTGAAGAGCTAACGAACCAACGCAACAACTCCTGATGTATCCCATTCCTAGCAAGATCTCACAGCCAATGTAAATACGTGTTTGCTTACCCTTCATGCTTGCTATTCTACACACCGTACTAGTTAAGAGATCGGCTAAAGTTCCACTGCTTGCATTCCCTCTTGTGAACCGAACTATATCGCTATTATCTACACTCTACGAGATGACTCTGGGAACATTGTATGCTTTTATAACATGGTAAAAACAAGTACTCCCTCCGTCCAACAATAAGTGTCTTAGATTTACTTTTGTGTAAATCTAAGACACTTATTTTTGGACGGAGTGAGTAACATGTACAAGGCCTGCTAGCCTGGACTGCTGTATGCGTGGCTGAGTAAATAGGAATTAACTTCAACTGACAACGAACAACCATCACCATGTGGCAGGATGTGATTCTCGCACTCTTGAGTTTAGTGAAGTGATTCAAATCCACCGAAGAGAGAGGTGTCCCAAGACACAACATTGCAATATGGGATCGATATGAAAAGAAAAGGCAACTTTAATGAAACACCACACGACGCACTAACTTGTTCGGAATTGGCAAAGAGTATCGATGGATCGCTTATGGTACTCGTCGCCAGCAAGGTCGTGCTTATGGTACTCAGCTGTTGAGATTTTACAACATACAGCTATACAAAGATCAGTTCCGTCAGGTTGGTTTTTGTCTCAAGAATCGATAGGACAACTCATTTCTCATTTCTAGTCTTAAGCCTGAATTCCTGGTGGTGTCCCGTTTCCAGCTCACCTCCCTTCCAATGTATGGTTTGCTCCTTTATGAGGTTTTTCTAGTTTGTAAAATCGTTTTTCTGTTTGCTCATTTCCACTTTAATATACAATAGATAGACAGCATATGGATTTTTTTTAATTGAATTGCAGCTCTTGAACACATCAGAAGGAACTGGAAATATCTTTAGCCCCATAGCGCACCTAGAAATGGGGAAGCCCTGGGTTGTTCGAGTATTACATCTAAAATAATGCATTATTGCCGTACAATCCAACCGCACGTAGATTATCCTACTATATATAAAAGTACATCAGAATCGCACCTCATTTCGCGTTCCACGTCGCCCTCTAAACGACAGTCGTTCGATTGCGCGTTCGACGGACCAGATCACTCCAAAACGCGAAGTTACTGTAGCTCTCGAATTTTTCCAATCAGACGCAGACACGTCGCGCTCCAGCGCCATTTTTGCAGAAACCCGCCCGCAAAGGACCTAATCGTAATTTGCGGAAAGGGCAGGGATTTTTTTGCAAAAGTTACCACAGAACTGGCCCTCCCTCTTCTTCCTCTCTCTCCCGCGACGGCGCGAGGCCGCCGCCGCGCATCACCGCCGCTCCGCACCTCCTCCCACGGTTCCAAGCACGCCAGACGCTCCGCCGTCGCCGCCTCCACCTCCTAGCCGCAGATCGGCTGCTCGGACGGCCGAGCCGCGCCGGAATCGACGCCGCGCGGCACCCGCTGCCCTCCGCCGCTCCCCCGCTTGAGCCCGCGCTCGACCTAGGCAAGCACGAGGTAGACCTCGCCCGCCTGCTGCCGCTCTCCATCGACGTCCTCGAGGACGGCGGCGACTCCGGGTTCGGGAAGTGGAGCACTAGCTTCTGGATCTCGAAGGTCTATTCCGGCGGTCTCCGGCAGCGCGCCGGCCGGAAATTGAGCCCCCACATCCCTATGCTCCTTTTGTCCTCCTGGACCGGCCTTACGCACGACCCGGCGCTACCCGCGAACAAGCCCAGACCGCCGCCGCCTCCGTCGTTCGGCCGTCGCGCCGTCGCCTCCAGGGAAGCCGCACGCCTCCGGGGATCGTACTGCGCCGCCGAAGGTATGGTTATCCTCTACTCTCTGGCTCTCTGCCCTCCTCTCCTCCTTGCCTTCTGCTTCCTCCCCCATATGGTCCTGTGCGTCGAGGTCCGCCGCTGGGCAACAGAGTTAGATCGCTACTGCTTGACGATTTTCCAAGGCGAGGACTGTGTCACTTGGATCGCACAAGCTATCCTTCCCAGCCCCACAACGCTTCCTGATAACGGATTCGTTCTCCGCCCATTCCAGGTTGTAGCTATGTAATACTGATTGCTATTTACTTCGTAGAATCTCACATGGCTAGCTATTACCATGAGTTTTTATATGCTACTTTTTCCTAGACATTTGTTTGTTGATGTACTACAGGTTCGTGTCCCTTATCGTGCTTCGGTTATTTTATTAGATCAAGCAACTACTATATGTGTGATCACAACTTCATTAGTTTTTGACAATCTTGAATGTCTCTTTTCAGAAAGTCATGTTCGGTTTCAAAGTGGAAGGAGATGAGCAAGGAATTAATTTATTTTGGGCAACTTGTGGTGTTTGTATACCAGGAGTCCAGGATTACGTCAATGGATTTGTTTTGTGCTCTCGCTGTACCAACACTTGCATTTGTGCTAATGCTCAGTCAATGCAGTAGAATCAGCACCGGCATGGAATTGTGACCACCACCTGGTATTAATCTTCTCCTCTCCTTCCTTTATATCGAATGGCTTGGACGCTGAAACAGTCGCCTGGGTCCTTCCTACTTGCTAGCTGCTTCTCAGCCTGTGGCGAGTTCCACACCAAAGTAGCCTTCCTCATTGTTGTTGCCTGCTAGCTGTTTGCTCCAATTTCACTTCTCCTATTGGTATTCTTGGCTGCTCGCTCTGGATTTCACTGCTCCTACTGGTACGTACACCTCACGCCTTAGCACCACAAAGTATTGCCAAGTAATTCCTCGCCATTAGATTGCATAGGATTAATCCCCATTATTCGATGCAGCAGAAAAGATTGCCGACGCAATACTTATTTCATGTTCTCCACAATAGGCATGTCTATTCAGTCATGACTTTTATAATCATGAATGCTGATGCTATCCTATGGACCTGTACAATTTATATGCAGAGATAAATTTCAGTTTGCTTTTGCTTTGTACTCACCATTTGCTGATATTATTGTAGCTCCAGCATGGTTATTCCCTTTGTTTTTACCAGCATCAATTTTTCGACGGGATGTAACAGTTGTAAGTTGATGCCTTGATTGGATTCTGAATGCAAACTGAACGGGTGCAGATCATGGTGAGTATTTGAGTAATATTTTGATAGCATCGGAATGTAATATTGAGTGACTGTTATAGTTATGTATCTAATCGATGCTCCTTGATTTCACCAACATCAGAGTGGTTATTGTTATTTTTAATGCAGTTTGTGGTTTCAGAAATTTGGTATCATGTTAAGAAACTTGAGTTAAATGTTTTCGAGCTAGGAGGTCTCAATGATTTGTGTATTTTTCCTTGCAGACGCTATTGTACTGTCCATGTGTGGGTTGGGTTAGCTGAACAAAAAAGTGGTGTTTTTTCTAACGATTTCAGCTTGGGTACAATTGTTCTCTTTCTTACAGTGACATTTTCCTCTATTGATTCAGTTAGCTGAATGAATAATGTTCAGAGTGATCTTCTTTCCGTGGTTGAACTCAAGGAAATATATGGAGATGACCCTTCTATGAGGTGGTTTGACCAACATACAAATTTTCCATTGCTTCAACCTGCTCTTTTTTCTACAGTTTGCTAGAGCGATAAGAACAAGATACATGGTTTGTTCATTTGGTTCATGTCTTTTATCATGTTATTCTAGCCTTTGTATTTCTCAACATGGGTTGTTTTCTAATCAATGTGGCAACGCTTCTATATTGAAGTAAACTCCTAGCTATGGACAATGAATTGTGTCTACTAAACATTCATTTGTTTACTTACTGGTTTCGGATGTACTCTGATGATAGCAGACCTCAACATAGATATATCCCTCAATTGCAATGTTCACAGATGATACTGCTATCATCAACGAGCATCGATTAGATACATAACTATAACAGTCACTCATGCATTTGTTTCCTTTTGGTTTATGGCAGAGCATATCAATTTATGGAGAATGGGAGGAGTCCATACGAGATGTGCACAATACTTAGACTACTTCCAGAAATTATGTAGTTTGTTTTCTTACATTCATACAATGTGGATTTTTCTTACATTCATACAATGCGGACCGAGGTAATGTGTTTTATAAATTTGTTGTTACTTACAACTAGGTTATTTTTTTAATTATTCACGGTCCATAATTCATGTAAACACATGGCCTCGACACTAACGCTTCAGTACGATAGTGCCAAATCTAGCAACTCCTACTATACATTGGTAAATATCTATCTAAGAACTATTGACATTTCTTCCTATTATTTATGCTTCTTTTGGCTGCATCTCCATGCTTAGTTTCTATAGACATGGAAGCCTGCCATATTTAGTTTGTCAGTTTCGGTTTATACAAACCATACGAAGGAGAAAATGCCTGCATGGTTCTTATGCATTTTTGTTGTTGGAACTCAGGTGCACCAAGTCATTACTTATTTTCCTATCCCCAACCAAAGTCTAGCCCATTGACAATATGCAAATTCCATAGAACCTATAAATTTCTTTGGTGGGTGTCTTGGTGTACAGTGTAAATTTAACCAGTGACACAAGACAGTCCTATTGCCTCAATTCAATGTTTAGGCACACGAACGTTGCTCTTTCAGAGATCGTGGTGCTACTTCATTTCTTCATATTTGAAGTTTTAGTCGTTTTGATGAAACAAGATAATGTACAAGATCCAGCAAAAGTTTGTACTTGCTATTACAAAGTAACAATTTTATACAGAAGGTGAGAGATGTGTTATATGTTCAAACCGAGCTAGGTATGATGACAACTTTGGGGAAAAAATTATATGACATTTGCCATTTGGCTAGATCCAGTAGCTTATTTTTGGCTGCATTTATCTTACGGTTTCAAGTCTTATAGTCCAGGGTGCTCAACAATAATATGTTATCTCATTAACTTTAGATATAAAGGGGCAGTATGATACCTATGTACTACTACGCATGTTTAAATCATTGTTTTTAGGCCGGCCTTTTCCCTTTTTTTTTGTTTTCCCGAAAAACTTTTCTAACTTTTGAAATATAGCTCAAAATTAATTGGACCAAATTCAAAAAAAAATTAAAAAACAAAACAGCCATTTTAAATACTTTGGAACCTTTTAGACACCTTTTCCAAATTATTTCAATTTCCACACAAAAAATGAAAAAAACAAAAAACCATTTCAAATACATTGTACTCTCTCCAAAAATTATTACAAATCTTAAATTTTACAGACCATTTTTTGAACCTTTTAGACACCTTTTCCAAATTATTTCAATTTCCTCACAAAAAATGAAAAAAAAAACAAAAAACCATTTCAAATACATTGTACTCTCTCCAAAATTATTACAAATCTTAAATTTTACAGACCATTTGAACTTTACACCTTTCTTTGTAAATGAAATTAAAAAGACAACAAAAAATAGTATCAACAATTCCATGCAAAATATATCAGAATGATCAGAAAAAAAATGACCACAAAATTAAACACTGCCTATTTATGTCATATGACCAAAATTAAAATTTCAAATCTTTAAATTCCTGTCAAACTTGCCAGCACACAATATATTTTTTAATTCCAATAGATTCAAATCCGAAAAACTTTCCAATGTAACCGTTTCGAAATTAAAATTCCTCACACCGCGTTATTTCCAAATACGGGTCCAAAATTATTACAAAACTTAAATTTTACAGACCATTTGAACTTTACACCTTTCTTTGTAAATGAAATAAAAAAGACAACAAAAAATAGTATCAACAATTCCATGCAAAATATATCATAATGATCAGAAAAAAATGACCATAAAATTAAACACTGCCTATTTATGTCATATGACCAAAATTAAAATTTCAAATCTTTAAATTCCTGTCAAACTTGCCAGCACACAATATATTTTTTAATTCCAATAGATTCAAATCCGAAAAACTTTCCAATGTAACCGTTTCGAAATTAAAATTCCTCACACCGCGTTATTTCCAAATACGGGAAAAAAATGACTACAAGAATAAACATCACCTATTGATGTCATATAACCAAAATTAAAATACGACAATTTAATTTTCAAACGCCTTTCAAAACCGAGCATTCAGTAAACATAAGAAATAGTTTTCAAAAAAAAACTACCCAATTTTAACAAATTCTAAAATTTAAACAACTCATAACTGCAAGCTTTTCCAAAAAAAAACACATTTAAATCTACACGTCATTCAAATGCGGACATTTTTCAAATTCAAATTTCACCACACGGGCCGCGGCATCTGCCGCGCCAACATCCCTGGCCAGTCAAAGGCCCCTGCGTCCCTCCCAACGTTCGAAAAACTGCCATCGATAGACTTGACCAAACTACATGCACTTGCCCAAACTACATGGATTTGAAATTTTAAAATATGTTCAGCTACAAAATTCAAACGAATAAACATGCATTTCCACTCCTTTCCACGCACGCGCGGCATTTGCAATAATTTTCAAACCTAAACGTTTTTTAAATACGTACACTACCAAAATTGAATTATACCATGCATTCGCGACATACAAATTTACAAATTTTACAAATTTATATGCCTTTCAAACCTAACCATTTCATACATGTTAAAAAGATTCAAATCCAAATAACTTACCAATTCAACCAATTCCAAAAAAGCTAGACAACCTCTTAAACATAAACTTTTTTTCAACTTTGTTAGTTTCCAAATACTAAAAAAAATAAACCCAAATTTCCAAATTCAAATTTTACCCACACACGCGCGGCATTGCCGCGCTCGGTTGCCTAGTATTTTAACAACGACCTGAGCAGGAGAAGGTAGCTGTTGCAGGGGCAAGAGCGGGGGCCCTGGTTGCTGCTTTGCCGCTGCCGTTGGTTCCTTTGCCACGGCATCGGATGGCCTCCCACACGAAGGCTGCCATGATCTGTATGGTGGTTGAACAAGGCGACGTGATCGGCGAAAGCAGATGACGCCAAAGTTGACGCCCAAGAAGCGACATCGCCGGAGCTGACCATGCGGCTCCCGGGCCATAGGATTGGCTTGGAAAGCCTCTGCCAAGTGCCAACCATTAGGATGGATATACGGGTTTGCGGCGCTGTTGCCGTGAGTCCGTGACCGGCCGGAGTCCCATCCAGCCCTTAACCCACTGCTTGAGAGACTCCATAAACCAACGTAAAAACTCCTGACGTATCCCGTTCCTAGCTTCCTTTCACAACCTATGTAGTAAGTACGATTACTCTTCATGACTATACTGGTACGATTAAGAGATCGGCTATTGTTTTACTGGTGTATTGCCTCCTTGCGACACTAGTTGTTCAAGTCATTCGATACCCCTCTATATCCAGCCCTAGTCGCCGCCGCCTCTCCAGTCTCCCCTTCACTCCTCGCTGCCCGGAGATCTCCTCCCCGGTCGCCTCGCGCGGGGCGGCTCTGGAGGCGCCCCAAGCCCTAGAGAAAAGCCGTCGGAATCAGGCCTCCCTGGCCGCAGCTGCCGCTGGCGGTGGTGGTGCCCCCCGTCTGCGTGCACTCTTGGCGGCGGCGGGATTTGGTGGGCACACCCTGACAGCAGTGCTTCCCGTGGAGCGGGGCCGTAGTGGGGCGTGCACGGCGTGATGGCATGCGGGGCTGCTCGTCGCCTCGCGGGCGTGGCGGCCAGGTTTGCCTTTAATCTCCGGCCTTTTCCGGTGGACCGGGCAGCCAGGATGGCCAGTTGCGTGGGGGCTCGGCCTGAATAAAGGCGGTGATCCTAGGTTCCTCTTGCGACAAAGCGAAGATCTCCCTGACGCCTGTCCTACTTGGTCTGGCCGAAGTGTCGGCTTTTGGAAGTCTCCGCCGGCGATCTCCCATGGGCGTTTATGCCTAGAGACATCTGGATAGGGTGAGATTCGGTCGCGCCGGAGGGAGCGGCGCGAAGCTCTGCTTCTGTTGCTATTATGGACAAATCCATGGTGGAAGTCAGAGTCGGAGAATGTCATGGAAGCCAAAGGCGGAGAATGTCATGCAACTTGCTTGGAGTTTTAGTAAACGTAGCAGCGGTATGTAAATGGGGGGACAACACATGTGAAGTTCAAAGTCTTACCTTTGTGAAAATCGGCCTTAATGTTTTGAGAGCGGGAACTATCTCGAGGGTGAAAATCCAAGATTTACGATCAGGTGGCGCTTGTGCACTTTTTCCTTTTTGAAGGTGTTACTTTTATAAAACTTGGACATCAGGTGTTGTCTTGATGGTGGTTGTGCTGCTGCTGCTGTAAGGACTGGAACTATGTAGTGGTATTTTCTTTTTTTAATTTCTTCTTCTCTTTTTTGTTGTGTGCATTACATCCGTAATGCCATTAGGTATTGAGCTATTGGGCTGTTGCAAAGATTGAGTGTAATTGGTATCCGCGATATTAATATATACTCTTTTTCTATATTATCATTTTTCTTCTTTAGAGATCTGCTAGCAACACTGTGTATTAATTAGATGAAATCAAATACTCCTTTGTGGAACGCGTGGCGTAAATAGGACTTAACTTGTACTGGCAGTGAACAACCTTCATTGATGTGCACTGATATGACTTTCCCACTCCAGAGTCCATACTCCAGTGGAGTAATTGAAGTCCACCGACCAGAGAGCTGTCCCAGGACTACATTGATACCTATCCTTGCTATAACATTCGCAAATAAAAATGGTAGTTTCGTAACAACTCTACTCCAAATGTCGTAGTTTTTTGTCATTTTCTTGGCAGATGCCGAGGAGAGAGGTTTGGCTTCAGGTTATATGATAAAGATGGAAACCTTTGAATGTGTTATTATCCTGCATCTGATGCTTCAAGTGCTTGTACCAACGCTTTGACATAGTCATTGCAACAAAAAGATCATAACATAGTTAGCGCTATAAATATGGTTGTCTTGCTACAATCTTTGCAAAAACTGATAGATAATGGATGGGAGCCTCTTTTGTTGGGTGCTACCAAATTTTGTGGTGGAAGAAATATTCTAGTGGCGAAAATGGACAATATCGTCTCAGTTATGGGTTCAAATCTTTACACCACTTTGAATTTTAATTGCACCAAACCGAGTATTAATCAGACAAGCCGGCTTCAACCAATTGCTCTGCTAGACTGCCACCATCGTTTGCCTTGCTGTCAAGCGGTGAACATCATGTGACTCGCCATTTTTTGTTGCTGATGTGGGTGTCGCTACACGCTGCGTGTCTAAAGAGGTCTCGTGTTATCCCACAGCCAGTCGCGAGATTTGCCACTCAACAAAGGAGAAACCTACAAATAATCATGATCGATACTTGAGCATGGCAATTATTCCAAGACGATGAGGTTAGTTACTGTAGGAAAGCAATCTTATCTGCTATTTAATCATGAAACTGTCGTTCCTTTAGGAGACTGCATGATGCAAGTGGATACATATATCAAGTGTTCCCTCATGCACAATAGTCCCACCTCTCCACGTCAAGCGGGTTTTGAAATAAATTGGTCTCAAGTATTATAACTCACCTTTTCCCAGACTTGTTCATGGTATTCATTGACCCAATTTATCTCCGAAGGTGATAGCAAGGATAAGTCCAGAAGCTTGCTCTGAAAATTACAAAATGGATATCAAAGACCATACATACGTTCAGCAGGGCAGAGCAATATTTGGACATGAGGGGCGCAAATAGACAACGAACGGACAAGGGTTATAACACAAACATATATCAAGTCTTATACATAGCACTGATATAAAGTACAGCAATATATGTAAAATAGGGTTGATACCAAAATATAGCAACATATGTTTTGTGCTTTCGTGAAAATAGATATGTTTTACTGCGCAAAAGAAAACTACATTTCGGTTAGCGTAAGTGTAGATCTGGACTACCAAGCCCACTGAACAAGTCAACAATTTCATCGGTGGAGATCTTTGCATCTATTTCCTTCTCAAATTTTATCGGTGGAGATCTTTGTAATTCAGAAGAAAGTTATTTCTGTTTTTCTTAAGCAAGTGTTTTGACAACTGAAGTTCTATAGCTGAAAAATAGTAGGTGGTGGGTACACTAACTAGTAACTAAAATCTGTGTAATTGTCTATAGTTTATGAATGTAGCTTGAGACTTAGTCCTTGATTAGATCTAGGCATCTAACAAGTAGGCAGCAGAAGCAGTGCTCGACAGTTATGGAACGACAACACGATAAGATCCACGCTTGCCGAAGCGTCAGTGCATTAGCTTGTAAGCAATGCCCTAGCATAGATGGAGCCTGAATAGTGGCAGTGGCAACTCAAAGAAATCGTACATCTCAATTCTCACAGCAATGTGAAACCTATTACCAATTGTAGGCTTGTAGCTTTGTACATAGAGAAGTACGTCATCTAAGATTTTTTTTATTGGGTACTTAGGCTTAAGAAAAACATGTGTATACGTGAACCTCCATTGAGCCAACTACTAATTACAGAATTAATAAATATGTGTGACTTAAACTAGCTAATACTAATACCCGTGAAAATGGTGGAGCGGGGTTGACTGATGTTACTGTCATTGAAATAACTCTGGGGGATTTTTTTAATGTTGTACCTTTAAAATATGCATTGTCAGCTTGATTACTGAATAGTCAAATTAGTAGTATTATTTGTATTCGTACCGCTGTTGCTAAAAATCATCAACAGAAACATGGCAATAAATCAAATGCATGGGTACCTGAATCGGAACAAAAGTTAGTTTCTCAAAACCAAGGTATGAGATGCCGCCAAAAGAATTGGCTAAATTAAGCTCCTTCACCAAAAGCAGATTCTGCAAGATTCAAAAGAAAAAAATAACTACTTGTGGCACTAGCTTTCAACTGTATTATCTAGTACACAAAATGTCGAAGACTGAGGTGAGCACCGAATAGAAAAACAAACCTCGATACGAATGCCAAATGAATTGTCTTCATAATAACCAGGTTCATTGCTTACAATCATGCCCTTCTGCAAAGCTGTCAAGTTTCCATACCGATAGCTTATGCTCTGCGGGCCCTCGTGGACATTAAGTGCAGCTCCAACTCCATGACCTGTGCCTGAACCAAGAACAAAAATGCTGCACAACTTACATGCAATACATTTAGAAGACCAGTGAAACCAATAGCTGTATTAGATGATTCAGAGAAGAGTTTTCTGTGCTTAGAAAAGCTACCATGTCTGTAATCAAGCCCAATTTTCCAGAGAGATGAGCGTGCCAGAACATCAAGCACAAAGCCAGGAGTTCTCTCTGGAAATACTGCCTGGTCGAGAGCTATATGGCCCTGTAACAACACACTTTATGAATTGCGCAAGGTACTGAGAAAACAGAAATTATGT
Organism: Poa pratensis; assembly: GCA_947311845.1. Classification (NCBI taxonomy): domain Eukaryota; kingdom Viridiplantae; phylum Streptophyta; class Magnoliopsida; order Poales; family Poaceae; genus Poa; species Poa pratensis. The sequence goes on from CAMZMU010000053.1 coordinate 61,919,232, forward strand.
GTTTGAAAAAATATTTGATTACTCAAGTACAGAGAAAACATAATATAGTTCACTGTTACTGAGATGTATAGTCTATAAGAAATTACACACCTGCAAAACCCTTGTGAAGCATTCCTTATGCCTCGGGGAAGGCTCACCAAAATGAACTGTCCTTGTAATGTCAGTCGTTCCATCAACATACTGAGCACCACTATCTAATAAAAAGAGATTGTCATTTCCAATAGAGCTGCAGCTATCTGGAGTTGGTCTGTAGTGTATTATAGCACCATTTGCACCATAACCTGCACGCAAAAAACAGATTAATGGGTAAGAAAGTCCAGAACTCTCGATAGTGGGGGCATCACACACTTCCGAAGACATGGAAGATTCGAAGGGTCATCGAAGTCATCAAGAACAAAATGTTTCCTTTCATCCCTCTTCAGCATGGCAATCAAGCCAAGTATACAGCAAAGTGAACATGCATATCATACGAAAGCTACGAAGTACATAAAACACTATTCATAATCTAATGAAGCATACCCTGCCAAAACAGTAATCCACAATAGCAAAAAATAAAACTTTTCGGAAATAGGTTAAATTGGGTGGAATTGGACCCATCCAATACAATACCAGTGCCAACAGGCCGCCGACAAGAAAAAGGGATACTACACCATCCTACCCAGCATCCTGTCATCAACCGACGCCTAAGACAAACCTTCTTTCAAAACTATAAATCCAGACACATCACAGAAACCATAAGAAATAACCATACCAACACATAAAACTCAACAAACTAGCTGAGTAATACAGTGAGATTTTTCTACTGAAGACAAAACGTGGAAATATACCGCTTATAGTGTCAAAGCTTGTCTCTATAAAGCCATCTTGCTTTCGGCGAAATTCAAGAAGATTTTCCGCAACCTGAACTTCTGTAAGAGACACATTTTTATGAACCTCCTCCTCTAGCCAGCACCAGAATTCTGCTAAAGCAGCAGCGTCTCTGCAAATGTATTATGCACCAGTGTAGGCAACGCTCGATCAGATGATCCCGAATTAACAGAAATGCTGTTACAAGAACAAGAACATGGTGGGCGCTGACCGCTGAAAATTAATACTCCCTCCGTCCACAGAAGGATGTCTCAACCTAGCCCAAATTTACATGTATCTCACTCTGAAAATTAATACACCCTTTTGTGGATGGATGGAGTAGCAAAGTTTCTCTTTTATGTTGACATTACGAGAAAGAATAATTGATGTGACTATTGGCCACACTACTGCCTCTCCAGTAAAAAGAGAAAACAATCCAAACGATTACTGAAGTGAGTATTGGTCACACTACTGCCTCTCTTTTCTGTTAATTTGCTACAGAACGATAACTCATGCTTATCTTTCATTACCATCAGTTCTATGAAATAGACCTTTTATTTTATTTGTTCCAATTAGTTCTGAACACAGGAAAACAACAAATTTGTACGTATGCTGAAACAATACCTTAGGTGCGAGTTCTTCATTCCTCCAATTTCTGCCTCATTTTTAACTGATTTGGCAAGGGTGACTGGTGAAACTTTGTACAGTCCATTTACTGCACTATTCTGACCACCATGGCTTTTGCTGGTCGGCTCATCTATAGATGATTCTTTTCCAGTTTGTCTCCCTGTCTTTCCTCTCTTTTTCATGTATCTGTCGCAGCCAGATCTAAATACACTGACTATGGCAGCATTCACACTTGAAGAATCCAACCACAGTTTAGCACCCATTTCTGCCAACCTAGACAAGGAAAACCACTCCAGAACTCAAACAATATAACGGGTGAGACAAGAGGTAACCACAGAGAAATAAAACAATTAGTGTTTAACCATTTATAATTCTCTACTTATAATTTCACTTTTGCCTTCAGCAGACCAGAACAAAGTGAGATGAAATTAGAAAAAAAAGCGCCCACTCTATTATCACTAAGAGCATCTCCACCGGGGGCCTCCAAACGACCCCCCAAAGGCCCATTGGGGGTCCGGACGCCAAAAACCGCCACCCCCCAAAGAGTCGCCCCGAGCAAATTCGTGTCCGGCACCCCCAAGAGGGCCTCCAAGTTAAACTTGGAGGCCCTCTCGGGGTGCCGGACACTGCCCGGACATGGCCTCCGCCAGGGGTGGCCCACCTGTCATACACACAGGAGGCCTGGCCATGGGTTTAAGTCGCCGTGCAGGAGGCCGTTCCGCCCGTGTTATTGGCGACGCGTTTCCGCAGGCGACAAAGGGACGGGACGGCGATGTGTCTCGCGCACGCCTCGCATTTACGGCGGCGCCTGTTGAGCGTCCAGCCTTTCCCGGCTTCCCAAGCGGCGCAGTGGCGGAGACGTGTCGCCGCCATTAACTCCGACGCGACGCGTGCTCACCCACCCGGCGCTTCCCCCCAGCGCCACCGCTTCCCGCCTCGGTTTCCCGCCTCGACCTTGGCCGGCTATAAAGAGGCCCCCGCCGTGCAACCATTTGACCACACCAGCACCGACGCTCGCCGTAGCCACTTGACCACACCACCAGCCGTAGCCGTAGCCCAGAGCACCATGCCTCGCCGCCTCGCCACCTCATGGGCCACCCTCACCCAGGCAGCACGCCGTGCTCACGCCACGGCGCAGGAGGACGCCGCCGATGAACCCGCCTTCGACTGGGCGGACGTGGACGACGTCGACGTGGACGAGCAGGAGGAGCAGGAGCCGGTGCAGGACCCGTACTGATGTAGCCCAACCTCCGGTACCTACAACAAATGGCCCAATGACAAGAGCACGAGTCAAAGCTCTCCATGATAAGGTGAACTCACTCCTATCTATGTGTGATCTGGACACTCCCTTGAATGGTTTGCTACTTCATGCCAATACCTTGTGTGTGCTCAGCTATGAGGAACGAGAAGAACTCCGAGGAAACATGGATCAAGAAGGCCAAGGGATGCGTCAAGATAAAGATGAAGAAGATGGTGGAGCCAGTCTGGCCGGCTGAACACCCGGCCTACAACACGGCCTAGGCCGGCCTCCAAGCCGGCCTGCAGCCCGGCCAGGCCGGCAACCCACCCGAAGCCGCCGGCCTCCAAGCTGGCCTCCAGCCCGGCCAGGCCGGCTCCCGGGCCGGCTACTTGTGTCCTGCACCCCGTTTTGTACTAAGACTATAAATAGCACTCCACCTCTTCCTTTCTAGGGCTAGACTGAGATTAGACTTGAGTTGAGCATAGGCTCCTTTTCCACCCCTTGTTGGTGTTGCCTCTTAGGAGATGAATCAAGGCCTCCCCATGTGGAGATGAACCAAGACCTCCCCTTGTGGAGAAGATCTCTCTAGTGGATTCCAAGGCCTCTTCTTGTAGTTGTGATTACTTGCCAATCATTCATCTTCGGGTGACTCTATTGGAACGGTTGGATTGACCGTTGAGAGAAACAATCCTAAGAGTAAGGTGTGTTTGGAGAAGGAGAATCGAGGGCTGCCCTTGGGGACTTGTTACTGGTCGACTTTGGCCGAATTATGCTTTGCTAGTTATCTTTACTTGCTTTTCCCCTTTTGTGTTCTTGTGTTCTTCGTGTTCATCGCCAAACCCGACCCAAATCCGTGAAGATCGGGACCCACACCACATCATATGGTATCAGAGCTATAGGTTGCCACGGATTTGACTTTGTTTCCCCCACAAATCCACCCAATTTTTCTTTGATTTTGAGAAATTCGAAAATTTCCACCAAAAATAACCTTTTCATGATTCAACCCAATCTGTCGATTTGTTGTGTTTTTGGTAGTTTTGGTCTACGGATCTGTTGCCTTAGGACCTCCTCCACCATTGTTTGCGTTCCTAAGCCTTAATTTTGCCAATTTCCCCACGAAATCGAGGATTCTTCGTTGCCTTTTCGCCCAAAATCGCGGATTTTGAGCAGCAGACAGCCCTGCCTAGAGGCCGGCCTGCAGCCCGGCCAGGCCGGCCTACCACCCGACGCAGCCGGCCTGAAAACCCGGCCTCCAACCTGGCCTCGGCCGGCCTTCCTGCATTTTTTTTCTTTTCCTCGGTTCGTTTTGGCATTTCCTCTTTGTGTTTGAGTCCTTCTCCGGTGTGATCAACGTCTACAACATCGACAAGCTTCCGCAGCAACTTCATCAACGCCAAGCGACGACGACACCAAGGACTCGACATTTCCCCGACATCGTAATCCGTTGTGAGCCCTTCTTCCTTTCGCGTACCTTGACCTACCGGACTAGCTCTTTGATATTGCGAGGCATTGCACTTGTGTTGATTCGAGTGATTGTCTTAACATATTGGCGAGTGTGTATCGTGTAGAGGTCTTGGCATTAGCAAAAGTTGAAGGACTCATCGTCCAAAATCAAAAAAAAAAGAGTAGTGCCAAGTATCATCTCTTGTAGGCTGCGACAAAGGTTAAACCGCCAAAGTGAGTGTGAGTGTTTAACACTTGTGCAAATTCGTTGCCCACCAAAAGGCAATTGAGCTAGCGTCCTTCGTGTGTTGGTGTGACACTTGAGCACGTAGTCTTCGCTAGGTTGCATATCTTCAAGTACTCGCCCTTTGGTCGCCCAACCTCATCTTTCGCTTTTGTGTGCGTTTCTTGATCATTTATGTGGTTGGTGTTTCTTTGGTAATTTGGTCATTGTGAATTTTCTCTACCTTGGACAATATACTTTTCGCCGGTTTTGCTTGTTTCGTTTGCCACTTCATACCTTCCTATCCTCATAAGTGTGTGTGTTGGGTGTTAGAACCGGATTCTCTTTCTTCAAGCCACTTTATACTTGGGATATAGTTTCTTTTGGTTCTTCCATTTCCATACATTTCACTTGTTCTTGAGATCATGTTTAGGGGAAGTACAAACGGAAGCTCAAACTCGGATGATGATATCAATGGAGGAGTTCAAGGTGATAATGGCTATGTCACTCATAACGAGTTCGTCGGTCTTCGACACCTTGTCCGTGATGGCCTAGGCCGCTATGAGCACCGCCTTCAAGCACAAGAAGCAAACTTTAACGCGCAAATGGCGACGGTGACCGAATCTCTCAACAACCTTGCGCAACGTCGATCTTCTTCTTCGTCCGCTCAAGACGTACAAGAAGCACCTCAAGGTCGACACAAGCACGACATGCGCATCAACCTCGCCAAGAAATACCAAGGCACGACGAACATGATCGACATCGCCATGAAGTGGAATGTCCACCTTCTCCTCGCGCGCACAATGCCCATGCGCATCAAGAACAACCAAAATCAAATGGTAGACGCCGTGAACGAACACCTTCACCACCTCCTCATCATCGCGATCGTCGAGACCCCTTGGCCAATGACAATGGTGCTCCGGGTGCGAATGACTTTGGGGACCAAGGCCGTCGACACCGCCATCCTCCAAGGCCACGCCACCACAATCGTGACCATGGGAACCATGTGGAGAACCCAATTCCACACCATGAGCATCATCCTCGCCAAGAGCCTCGCCTTCGTCAAGAACATCCACATGATCGTCACCACCAACACCATTCCGAGTCAAGTGATAGTGAGTCGAACCAACATAATGGCGATGGACTCAATGGAAGGAGACGTGGACGTGCATTCCCACCTCCCAATCGTCGAGAAGAAGATGACAACTTGAGCAACCTTCGCCTTGATATGCCAAAGTTCTATGGAACAAGTGACCCGAAAGCCTATCTTTCATGGGCACTTAAGGTTGACAAGATCTTCCGAGTTGGCCGCTACTCAAACAACAAGATGGTTGCCTTAGCTTCAATGGAGTTTGAAAATTATGCTCTCTTGTGGTGGGAACAATTCCAAGATACACGCTTAGACAACCACCAACAACCAATCAACACTTGGGTTGAGATGAAAGAAGCAATGTACAAGCGCTTTGTGCCGAGTCACTACACTAGAGATTTGTACAAGAAGTTGCAAGAGTTGAAGCAAGGGTTGAAGTCGGTTGATGAGTACTATAAGGACATGGAACTTTCAATGATGAGAGCCAATATTGAGGAGTCGGAGGAGCAATCCATGGCTCGCTTCATGAATGGCCTCAACTATCCAATCAAGAAGATTGTGGAGTTCCAACCATATGCCACCTTGGTTGAGTTAGTCCATCAAGCAACAAAGGTCGAGCGTCACGTGCTTGAAGAGCTCAAATACATCAAGTCAAAGGCATTCTTCGCCAACAAGCCTTCATCACCAACGCCGACAACCACTCAAGCTCCTATTCAAGCAAACACAAGAGGTCCTCCAAGAGTCTACATCGACACCTCAAGCGCCTCAACCTTTCAAGAAAGTGCCTCCTTCAAGCACCACACCTCAAGGATCTTCTTCCGGTACAAGACTCTTGAAATGCTACAAGTGTGACGGACAAGGACACAAATCCTTTGAGTGTACAAACAAGAAAGTCATGATTGTCAATGACATGGGAGAATATGAATCTATGAGTGAAGAGGAGTACCTTGACTTGAACCAAGTCGCCACAATGCAAAGTGTGCAAGAAGAATCAAGTGAGATATATTGTGATGGCGACAACAACCCTTCATTGGTTGTGGCACGAACCTTGACCACCAATGTCCAAGTTGAAGAAGACCAAAGATGCAACTTGTTTCAAACAAGAGCGGGAATCAATGCAAAATCCATCAAGGTCATCATAGATGGTGGAAGTTGCCACAACTTGGCGAGTAAAGAACTTTGTGACAAGCTCAACTTGAAGTTCAACAAGCACCCACATCCATACCATGTGCAATGGTTGAGTGATTCCGGATCCGTCAAGATTCAACACATGGTGCAAGTGTCCTTCAAGATTGGAGCCTATGAGGATACCGTTGAGTGTGACGTTGTGCCTATGTCCGTTTGCCACTTACTTCTTGGACGTCCATGGCAATATGATAAGGGTGCTATGCATGATGGAAGGACAAATAACTATAGCTTCAAGAGCAACGACAAGAACTTCGTCCTTCGCCCCATGACACCAAGTCAAGTCATTACTGACAATGCAAGTCAATAGCAAGGTCACAACATGACTTCAACCATCCAAATGACCATAGGCGCCATCCAACCGCACAAGAGAGGGCGGCGAGAGAGAAAGCTTCTAGTGAGATGAGTGGTAAGCGAGTGATCCACCATAAAGTGAACGAGAGCCACAAGCCAAATGAGAGTGACACTTCAAAGAGAGCCCCAACAAAACTTACATTATTTGCCACCAAAAGAGAGATGAGGGAGTTGAGAGAGGACCCATCCACCCTCCACTATGTGCTCATATGCAAAGGTGAAGTTTCTATGACTAACACTTTCACAAACCTTCCTCCTTCTTTGTTGTCTCTTTTGAAGGACTTTGAAGATGTTTTCCCTCAAGAAGTGCCACCGGGACTACCTCCTCTTCGCGGCATCGAGCATCGCATCGACCTCGTCCCCGGCGCACCGCTACCGAACCGTGCTCCATACCGCACCAACCCCGAGGAGACCAAGGAGATTGAGCGGCAAATACAAGAACTCCTAGCCATGGGACACATCCGCGAGAGCTTGAGTCCGTGTGCCGTGCCCGTCATCTTGGTGCCCAAGCACGACAACACTCTTCGCCTTTGCATGGATTGTCGCCCCATCAACGCCATCACGGTGAGGTATCGCCACCCTATCCCTCGACTTGACGATATGCTCGATGAACTATGTGGTTCCGCTATTTTTAAAAATTGATCTTAAAAGCGGATACCACCAAATAAGGATGTGTGAAGGTGATGAATGGAAGACCGCATTTAAAACAAAGCTTGGTCTTTATGAATGGCTTGTCATGCCATTTGGTCTTTCCAATGCACCTTCTACTTTTATGCGTCTCATGAATCATGTTTTGCGTCCCTTTATTGGAAAATTTGTTGTGGTGTACTTCGACGACATCCTTATCTATAGCAAATCTTTGGAAGAGCACACTTCTCATGTTGCTCAAGTTTTGTTGGTTCTTCGCAATGAAAAGCTTTATGCAAATCTTTCTAAGTGCACATTTGCCACCAACAAGCTTGTTTTCTTGGGTTTTGTTGTTTCTTCGGATGGAGTTGAAGTTGATGATGCCAAGATCAATACAATTCGGACTTGGCCTTTTCCCACATCCCATGAGGAATTGAGATGTTTTCTTGGTTTTGCCGGATTTTACCGTCGATTCATAAAGGACTTTTCCACCATTGCTTGCCCCCTCCATGAACTTACAAAGAAAAATGTACCTTTCATTTGGGGCAACACACATGATTTTGCTTTCATTGAGCTCAAACGGTTGTTAACCGAAGCACCACTCCTTGCCCTTCCGGATTTTTCTAAAACTTTGAATGTGACGCAAGTGGATTGGGCATTGGAGGAGTGCTTATGCAAAATGGTAGACCCATTGCATACCATAGTGAGAAATTAGATGAAGCTCGTTTGAATTATCCCATTTATGACAAAGAATTGTTTGCTTTGGTTCGTGTTTTGGATGTGTGGCAACACTATCTTCGTCCTAAGGAGTTTGTCATACATTCCGATCATGAATCTTTGAAATATTTGAAAAGTCAAACAAATTTGAACAAAAGACATATTAAGTGGGTTGAGTTTATTGAGTCTTTTACCTTTGTAATCAAATACAAGAAAGGTAAAGACAATATGGTTGCGGATGCTCTATCCCGCAAGGCCAACCTACTTACACGTCTTGACATTAGTGTCTTGGGTTTGGAAGAGATAAAGAATTTGTACGCCACCGATGTTTTCTTTGGAGACATATTTGCTCAATGTTCAGACCACAAAGGAATTGGTGATTTCTATTTACACCAAGGTTTCTTGTTTAAGGCTAACAAACTTTGTATTCCCGAGTCTTCGCTTCGTTTGCTCCTTTTGAAGGAATCACATGGCGGATCGCTCATGGGTCACTTTGGACGTGACAAGACCTACGCCATGCTCGTCACAAACTACTATTGGCCAAGAATGAAGCGTGATGTGGAACGCCTAGTTCGACGATGTTCGACATGCCTCAAAGCTAAGTCTACTCTAAACTCTCATGGCTTGTATACTCCTTTGCCCATTCCGCATAAGCCATGGTCCGACATAGCTATGGATTTCGTCTTAGGTCTCCCACGTACTAAAACAAACAAGGATTCCATATTTGTCGTCATTGATCGATTCTCTAAGATGGCACATTTCATACCATGCAACAAGACCGACGATGCTTCACATATTGCCACTTTGTTTTTTAGGGAGATCGTCCGTCTTCATGGAGTGCCAAAGACCATTGTTTCGGATCGCGACGTCAAGTTTGTGAGCTACTTTTGGAAGACATTGATGGCCAAGATGGACCCTCAAACAGATGGTCAAACCGAAGTGGTCAATCGAAGCCTATCTACACTAATTCGTGTGTTGATCAAGCCGAACTTGAAAATTGGGAAGAGTGCATCCCACATGCCGAGTTCGCCTACAATCGAGCACTACACCGAGCAACAAAGAGAAGCCCATTCGAGATCGTCTATGGCTAAATCCCTACACCGCACTCGACATGCTACCACTCCTACTCCGTGAACAAGTTAACATGGACTTCGACAAGCGTGCCAATTACATGAAGAAACTACATGAAGACACAAGAACCATGCTAGAGAAGCACAATGAAGACCATGCTACAAAGATGAACAAGGACAAGCGCGCCATGATATTTGAAGAAGGAGACCTTGTGTGGCTACACTTGCGAAAAGAGCGCTTCCCGGATGCAAGAAAGTCCAAGCTTCACCCTCGAGGAGACGGACCTTTCAATGTTCTCAAGCGCATCAACAACAATGCCTACAAGATCGACATCTCCAACTCCAAGTATTTGGTCCATGACACCTTCAACGTCACCGACCTATCGCCATACCTTGGGACATCAAGTGATGAGGATGACCAAGAGTCGAGGACGACTCTTTCCCAGGGGGGAGATGATGTAGCCCAACCTCCGGTACCTACAACAAATGGCCCAATGACAAGAGCACGAGTCAAAGCTCTCCATGATAAGGTGAACTCACTCCTATCTATGTGTGATCTTGACACTCCCTTGAATGGTTTGCTACTTCATGCCGATACCTTGTGTGTGCTCAGCTATGAGGAACGTGAAGAACTCCGAGGAAACATGGATCAAGAAGGCCAAGGGATGCGTCAAGATGAAGATGAAGAAGATGGTGGAGCCAGTCTGGCCGGCCTGAAAACCCGGCCTACAACCCGGCCTAGGCCAGCCTCCTGCCAGAGCCAGCCGGCCTCCAAGCCGGCCTGCAGCCCGGCCAGGCCGGCCACCCACCCGAAGCCGCCGGCCTCCAGCCCGGCCTAGACCGGCCACTCGTGTCCTGCACCCCGTTTTGTACTAAGACTATAAATAGCACTCCACCTCTTCCTTTATAGGGTTAGACTGAGATTACACTTGAGTTGAGCATAGGCTCCTTTTCCACCCCTTGTTGGTGTTGACTCTTAGGAGATGAATCAAGGCCTCCCCATGTGGAGATGAACCAAGACCTCCCCTTGTGGAGAAGATCCCCCTAGTGGATTCCAAGTCCTCTTCTTGTAGTTGCGATTACTTGCCAACCATTCATCTTCGGGTGACTCTATTGGAACGGTTGGATTGACCGTTGAGAGAATGAATCCTAAGAGTAAGGTGTGTTTGGAGAAGGAGAATCGGGGGCTGCCCTTGGGGACTTGTTCCCGATTGACTTTGGCCGAATTATGTTTGCTAGTTATCTTTACTTGCTTTTCCCCTTTTGTGTTCTTCGTGTTCATCGCCAAATCCGACACAAATCCGTGAAGATCGGGACCTACCCCACATCACGTACCCCGGCCAGGAGCCGCCGCCGAAGCTCGATGAGGTGCCGCCGCCGCCGCAGCAGCAGGAGCCGGAGCAGGCGCTCCCGCCGCCGCTGTGGCATGACCAGGTGGTTGCCGCCAACTCGTTCGAGAGCTGACGCAACGAGCAGGCAGGCCGCCAGGTCATTCTCGGCTACGAGGGGGCTAGGGACGCCGTGGAGCGCAACGAGCGTTGCCACGTCTTCATGGCCACCGAGCGGGCGGCGTACGAGCAGCTCAACGCCCAGGCGGAGGAGCCCAGGCTGCAGCAGCTCATCGCCCAGGCGGAGGAGCTAGCGCATGCGGCCTCCCAGCTGCGCGCCGAGCGGGAGTCGCACGAGGAGCTGAACCAGATGCGGGCAGCGAGGCAGGCGCAGGCGAGGGCAGCGGCGGCGGCGGCAAACAGGGAAGCCGAGCGCCGGGCAGCAAAGAGGGATGCCATGCGTCGGGCGGCGAGCGCGCTCCGGCAGGAGAGACGTGTGCGCTCGCGCTTAGCCCAGAGCCAGAAGGCCGCGCACGACGACGAGGCTGGCCCGAGCGCCGGCGTTTAGATTAGGATTTAGCTATCGTTTTAGTTTAAATTTCTATCGTTTAGTTTAAGTTTGTAACGTCTTAGTTTAAGTTTGTAAACTTACATCGTTTTAGTTTAATTTGTATCGTTTTAAATTAGTTCGAATGCCGGGGCCGAGATAAGTTGCTGCCCGCAAGGTGTTCGATCCGTTGCTCGCCGTTGGGGGCGGGCCTTTGGGGGGCGCGGGTGTGGGCGGCCTCCAAAACTTGGCCGGACATGTGTCCGACACCCCCCAATTGGGCCTCAATTGGGGGGTGCCGGACACCGATTTGGAGGCCCCCCGGTGGAGATGCTCTAAATAGTGGCTAATTGCTTTTCCAACATACACACTCTCAAACAATGATCAACAGTTCAACCAGTAACCAGCCCAAATAGAGTAGGTACGTACGATAGGATTGTTGTTTTTCTCCTGTATACCTTTATAAGCTTTATAATTTTAGTTTTACATCTTACCAAATTAAAGTTTTTCTGAGGAATTCAACTCACATACAAGGCAGGGATGTAATATATATCATTCAATATGATGCGCATAACAAAACCTCCACTTCTTAACATCTATAAACTTACAAACTTCAAAATATATATCTGCTTGGCAAAATTTAATATAATTAACGTTATCAAGCGCGAAATGGCCAAATCAAATACATGTGGTTCTCAGCGAACTCAAATCATAAAGAGAGACGTTGCCATCATGATCACTTGATCAGCATCAAGAAACCAAGCATATGTTTTCGTGAACTACTCGTCAACCATTTTGAATAGGCTATCACATGCCAGTATAGGTATTAATTGAACAAAGCAGACACTTCGGGTGGCCTGTGGCCCAATTAAGTACATGCAGGTCTCTCAAAAGATAATTGTTGTTTTCCTTAATAGGGTATAATAAAAAAATGCAAGCAGCTGGTAGTGCCCAGGGTGGAACTTATGAAGCTCATAAGTATGTATTTCACTGATATCATGAGAGGCCTATATAAAATATATGTTATTCAAAAGAATCAGATCATTGGCATTTCTTTTTTTTTCAATTCGCAGGAAAACAGAAAACCTCAGTCCAACATAGAACAAGGGCTTTGAAGTTAGTGACAGAAAATCTTCAGTGTTCCACATTTCCACTGGCCTTGAAAGGCTCTACTCAACTTGATTGACTTCCATGCAAACGAATCACAAATAGATTATAATAATTAGATTACATTGTTTCCAAATTCAGAAAGAGCGGATTACAAAATCTAGTTAAGTAGAGCGCATTAATGCAAAATACAGACAGGAACTCCACATTCAAAACCAGAAAGGAAGTTATGTAAAGTATTTCTGTAAAATTTACCTTTCTACATCAGATAAAATTGCTTCATATGGTTTCAACTTTACTCCAGCTTTCTTGAGGTGCTCCAAAACCTCTTCAGATACTTTGTTGCTATCTACAAATAATGTAGCAGTGCTCATCTCTACAATCAAGTAGCTATAGAATACAGGTGAGTGTGGAACATCACTTCCTCTCTGCATTCAGTTGTGGTGTGCATCATCAGCTTCATGGAAAGTGTATTAAACAAACTGCAACACTGTTTAACAGGGTTTACAAGTACAGATGTTTCTTATACTTTTCATCTGTCATCAGATATAACATGTATGTAATGCTAACAAATCCTGAATTCCTTATACTTCATATTTAAAGATATAATGGTCTCATTATTTGCATAATAATTCTTTGAAATTGCAGAATATTTTAGTTTATCATGGAACTACAATTATCAAACAGTAAAAAATATTATAATTCCAAGAAGGAAGTACTAAGTGGTATGTAGAATAGTCTACTGACATGTAGAGCAAAGTTACTACTCCCTCTGTTCCGAAATAATTGACATGGTTTTAGTTCAAGTTTCGGAACGGCAGGAGTAATTAACAAGACACATATAAGACATGACATTGAAAAATAAAAAATGCATCATTAGTAATAGTACATCATCATATGATGCTTATAAATGAAGCATTTTAAGAATAAGTAAATGTCTACAGAAGACATGTATCACTTAAGAGATTGGAAGCACAATTACTACAGATGAGAAAAATGAACATGCCGAGTTTCAGGTTCAGAAGTAATCCATACACGAGTTTGCTTAAAATGAAGGATACTCATAACCAACATACCAATGTCAAAGTAATGGAGCTAAATCTTACCATGTTCAACAACCATGCAACCTCATCAAGCATTGAAATAACCACAGTGTCACACCCATTTTCAGCAAGCTGTGATCTAACAAAAGACAACTTTGATGGCACGTCAACACCAGCATATTTGATGGCATGCACCCTAGTAGGTTCTTTTGGGGGCTCTGGCCTTGATTCTCCCCATATCTCATCAACCAGGTTAAGATCTCTAATCAAAATTAACTCATGGTTCTTGTCGGAAATAGCATCCTTCAGTTCCTCGGCTGCATCAGATGAGAAAAGAAACTGCATCCTTCAAACAAACAAAGAATAAACAATTAGGCTAAGTATACAATAGCATAAACCAAGTGACTGGAGTCATCCACTTTTCAAATCAACGGAGAATATTAAAAATTATATGCCATGAAACACGCATAAGACTTAATCAATTTTTCAGCATAGCGTATTATAAGTGTAACTGAGAAAAGGCACAAAATACATGGGTAAAATTTAAGATTTAAAGAGTAAAAGTAAGAGATTCTGGATATCTAACTACTATAAATTTCTGACCGAACAGTTCACCTATGGCTATGGGGTCTTTACTAGTATCTGTTACATACATATTAGAAATTTAGAATGGCTTGACAATCCAGAACCTGAGGAATCACGAGTGCATAATATTACTATTTACAATGAAAGACATAACTGGCCTCTATGAAGAGAATAAGATTAAATGGAACATACAATATTGTTAATTCCAGTTAATCAAATCATGGCTTCACCTGTGATATCCTTGCATAGCTTTTTTATGAAATGGTCAAACAAGAATTATAACTCTAGAAACAGCACGAAAAGAAGCTTATAAAATAAAACTAAAATACTGCTACATGGCATCATCAATTGGCATGGTGTAAAGCATACTCATAAAAGTACCATTTCATAGAGTGTATTCGGTGATAAATTGTGTAGACTCTTATGTAGCACAGAACAAAACAAAAGCTCACCGGGTCAATACCAACTCGACAACCGGATGGTAAGACATCATTTAACCACTCAATAGTGGTTGGAACACCATGATTTCCACTACGCATTAGTGTCCAGACATGGCTCAGTTCCTTTTCAGCCTGTAAGAACGAAACATGAAGTGGTAGCCACATTTAACCATGTGTGCTAAGGAATTAAATTTTGCATTATCGGAATGAAGTACCTGGAGAAAATACCGGCCATCGGTCCAAAAGGCAGCATTATTTTTGGTGACCACGGCTGTACCAGCACTACCAGTAAACCCAGTCAGGTAGGCACGTCTCATGAAGCATTCTGCAATGAACTCGCTCTAAAAATAAAAGTAAATAAAACAACACAGAGTTAGGGAGAATGCAGTATCATGGATACAAGAATAAACTGTTGATTTTCTAAGCACTACGCGGCACTATTAGCTTCACTAGTTCAAGCGGTGGAGAGACTGCATAATGTGCTATTGTGCTCTTACGCGTATTACACTGATCATGATGTTCTGCAATAATAGCTCAATGGTACTATCCAGTTTTTAGACGTTATGGACATGACTGCTTTCAGGAATACGCTAGGTGTGTCAAATATATACATGTGCCTGTGCCCCGCCCCCATACCAAAAACCAGTGATTGCTCGAGCTGATGCCCGTTTCCAGGAGGCCATCATCTCAAAAGCAATCTGCTGAACATAACCCGACAAGCCTGCTATATCAAACGTTCAATCAGTATATGTATCAACTTTTAATTGATAGGTTAAGACTCACTATTAATCAACAATCTTCACATGAACAGACGGATCTCGCAAGGTCCCACGGTTAGTACATGGTCAGCACCACACATACAGAAACTAACTATTCATTCAAGAGTGTGCTTGGATGACGCGAAGTTACTACAGCTAAACTACTTGTCTTGTAAATGCTAGTTAGCTCATCATTTGTCCGCTATCCACGAACCGAATCAGGAAAATTGATTTGCAGCATCGAGGGAGCCAGGGAGGTGGTGAACCTGGTGGGCGTCCTGGGAGGGAACGATGTAGGCGTCGATTGCAATGTCCGGGCGCGCAAAGAGTCGGCGGAGCGAGCGAAGCTTATCGTCATCCCCAGGAGCCGAGGTGGCGGATGACGAGCTCCGGCGCTTGCGGAGCTCCGACGAGGGGAGGGCGACGGCGCGGCCGTCTCCGCCCGAAGCGGCGGCGGAGGAGGAGGCGCTGGCGCGGAGGAAGCGGCGGGGGAGGAGAAGTGGTAGGCGGCGGAGAAAAGGGGAATCGGGAGGAGCGCGGCGGCCGAGGAAGGCGGCGGCGAGGGATGGGGAGAGGCGCGCGGTTTCGAACGCCATGGGAGCGGCCAGTGTGGAAACGGCGTGCGAGCGAGATGGGGGAGTAGAAGACACTTGTTTTGTGTGGTGACCCGCTCGAGTTATGTTTTTGTTTTTTTCTTAAACTGATGGTTATCCACACGAGTAAACAAAACGAGTTGCTCAATGCAAATCGATGTATTCATTGACACCACCCTAAAAACTTCAAAAATTGACGAAATCATCTACAGTAAAAACTACAAAAATCATGTAAACCTGATTCTCAATCAACCCGAATTCAACTATACTAAGTGTTTGATTCTGAATTAACGCAAAATGCAACCAACCGCGATCTTGATTCTCAATCAAGGTGAATCATTGTCATGAAGATAAGGAAGTGGAGATCAATGAGGAAGATCCAGGGAAGTCAGAGGGCAACACTATCCAAACTCTAGGGGTGAATTTTAACTGATTTAATTTTTAATGAACAACTTAAAAGCCAGACAATATAGCAGTCTATCTTGCTAAAGCAAACTCAGAGGAGACATGTCTAAAAAAGAAAAACTTGTCTTGTGTGGTGACCAACACAAGTAAATATATTGGAATGAGTTGTTCAATTGAAAACGGTTATTTTACATCGAACATATACCACTCAGCACACCACGTGTATATCACTCGGTGCATATATACTAGAGAATAAAATTATGGGTTACCTAGTATTAGTCCAAATCATGCTATATACTCGCATACCCTCTGTTACGGGCAATTTATCGTTGTCATATAAGCTCAACCAGAAGTACTATATAGGAATCTATGATAAAATTATTTAATGGCTTGACTGATGTGGAAACATTCCTGGTGTGCAACCAATCGGATGAGACCATGATTCACACCACAGTGTCTACCACCTCAAGAGCAAGGAGAGCCACTTATTCGGCGGGGAAGCGACGAATAATGCACTATTCGACAGTGGGCAATCCAAAATCGTAAATTTGCTCAACACAAATATAATTGAGTCTTGTTTGTGAGTGAGAGCAAGGGCGCGTGGATATCAATGTGTTGCCTACTAGTTAGGGGTGTAACGTTGTAATTGATGCATCAATTTTTTTTGCATTTTTCCAAAGAAATCAAAAGAACAGAAATACTATTTGGTACAACGCACATGAATATCAAACATGGGCTTTATCCTCCGATAGACTAGGAGTACATCTTCCTAAATACCCGTGTTGGAGCTTTATCAATGTGCAAATGGTGTGAACCTCGGGTGAACTACAATACAGACAAGAAAATGACATATTGTTTGTTCTGTGCTTCTTCATTTCATTGCTATGCACTAAAGAAAATTGGTTCTCTATGCAAATCTATATGAACATCCTAATATCACTAGATTACATGGGTAGAAAAATAACATTGTCAACTTTATATTGACCATTTACGTGTTCCACGCCGTGTCACCAATGGACTGAGGCTGGGGCGGAAGAGTTGCATAAATATGTAAGAGTGTAAATGTTCATACTCCCATTGTTCTGAAATATGTTATGTACGTTTTAGTTACTCGTTTTTTAAGATAAACGTTTCCCGATTATTTGTATGTGTATATATATATTATAAAACTAAGAAGTCAACAATTGGTTAGATCAGATTTATGTGGGTCATCTGTTAGTATGCTGGTCTAACTAAAAGTAGATAGCAAAAAAATGTATCGTGTTTGGTGAGTCTATACATCATAAGATTTTCTATGTAACATACCATAAGTTCAGAAGGGAGGAGGACTCTCCCTCACCATGCACACCTTGGAAGAATCTAGTCTTGAAAACCAAAGCCGTTCATTTTTTTCTCCTCACACCTACTATGACATGCGGCACGCTGCAACCATTAATTTACACAAACACACACAAATAAATGAATCAAGGGTTCCACTTAATCAGAAATTCAGAATAGGATGGGTACAACAAATGGGAAGGGGGAGAAACACTCAAAATAGTAATAAGAACATACTGATTGCAAGCACTCCACATTTATTTGTCATGCACGTGTGCACAACCGGTGACAACAACACAACGATAAAATATGCTTCTTTTTCTCATATTTGCTTCCCTTTATTATAGTCCAATCTAAAACGGCAGATTATGTCCTTCTCATATGTTCATATATATTGGCTCTGTCTTCATTATGTACAACGCTGCCACCAAACTGATCACTCCCACTTGTCATAGACTCATAGTCATGTCCACCTATACTCTTAGTGTATCTTAGGGAAAAACAATTGGTGCACTTGCCTTGAGTAACTTTGTGTTAGTGGACTTTGATGCATTTGGTTTCTCTACCACAGTAAGCTCTAAGTCTAAGCGTCCCCATTTCCACCACATCATGTCTACTCAATACAGAGTTTACGGTGCAAACACAAACTTATGATCTCTAGAAATAACTTGGATGAAAAGTTATTGTGAAGAATTCACACCCAAAATCACAAGTAGAAATGAAGTGGGAACTATGTAGACATATGCTCACTTTTCTTTATGGATTGAATATCACAATGGAGTTGTTGTGTAGAAAATATAATACATATCGTTGTATATCTTATTCCTCAAGATATGTGTTTTCTTTTGGGAGTATTTGGTCACTGGATTTCTAAAATACAAGAACAAAAACATACGGGGTTGGATTAACATGTATTCATAAATCCTATAGAAGTAAAGAAACCCATAAATTAGCATCAAATATTGTTCAACACATAATATGAAAACAATGAAAATTTTGATACAAGATGAGTGAATTAAATTCATTTGCCTCTAAAATAGAGTGCAATGGAATCCTTTGAACAATCATGGTGATTTTATTTTTGCGAAGCAAACAGCCTACACATGGAAAGTAATTAAGAGTTTAAGTTATCTAGGTATGTTACAAATGAACCCAAAAAAGCCCTTAACATACATAATCCCCTATCGTAAGTCAACTTTTCTATTAACTATGATCAAATTGGTTGTATTTTTCGGCCATTGCTATCGGTATGGATCAGATAGAGTGAAATTTAAAGAGAGACAATAACTGATGATAAAAAAATGTAGAGTTCGTTTCTCCCATCAATGATGCTATAGCTGTATCCACCTACAAAGGACTACGAACATGCTAAAATTGGTGTGAATTATTGGTTAATCGTTAATGCATATTTATTTGGTTCATTTTATATCTCTACATGAATTATTGTTCTCTACGATGGTGGATCGATGATGGTGCGTTACTGCTAGGAAATCCGACTATTAGGCCATCCCATTTAAACAACTCAATCTTCAATGAGATCCACCCGTATAACTTCATGCACTCCGTTTATCCTATAAATACTAGACTAAACGTTCTCACTTAGCATTCAGTTTGGAAGAACTCAGGGTATTCCGAGTCACCTACACTAGCCTTTTATTCCCCTCAAACTAAACTGTTCATAGAAGCACACCACAACAAAGATAGCACGTAGAGAAGATGAACTTACTCACATATGAAAATAACGATTGGAAGGAATAGTCGGAATGAGATGCATCAAGAAAGATGAAACGGGACCGAATTGAGGAAAAGGTATCTGCATTAGTCATGTATGTTGTGTAGCTCTTCGGTATGGCTCATCGATCGTTTGCAGTCGTAGAGGGACAAACATGACTGGTGATGTTTCGGAAAAAAAAAGCAAATCGATTTTGTCGCCCTTTCTCTACTTCAACCAACAAACACATCAATCTAGAGTACGATTTGACCCACAAATACTGAACGACTTACAACTGTAAATCGTATTTTTTAGCAATGCTTTCTCGACTATGTGTTTATGTGCCTTTGTGACTCTTAATTAACAAAATCTCCTAAATATTATTTGTCTATTTTCAGGTCTAGAGTAAATAAAATAACTCAAAGAAGTAGAGCGGTAGAGATTGTGGCGTGCATATAAATAGCACATCCTTTGGGAAACATTATATGGAACAAGTCTCATGATGTGCGGCCTAGCGTACCCCACTGAGGCAGATCGAACATGCTGCAAGCGTGGTGCACATATCTAAAGAGTGGACTGCCGTTTCAGCATGTAAGTGCTTCATGCTCTCGATTATACATTTCACGAATATGTTCAGCAACCACCTTGGAGTGTTTCACCATCTGGGCGACTACTGTTCTCCAGTGTGCCCCCATGAAGTAGCTTGAAACACATAAAAGGAAAAATGATGAAAAATAATAAAACTAAAAACATGAAATTAGATATACAAATGAATACCGTGTTTCAGTTTCCAGGGTGAAAATCATAGATCTGACTTTCATTGGTTGTACCTGACAGTTGCGGGTTCCTAGTCGTTTCCTTGTTGAACGTTTTGCCTGGAGATTGGAATTTCTCCGAGGTGAACACCCTTAATCCGCGACGACGGTGTTTGTGCATTGTTTCCTTCCTGAAGGCGTGCTTTGGAGAAAATCGGAGTCTAGGGCGGTGTCGCCTTGGTGGTGGTTTGTTTCATGCTGCTGCTAGTCTTTGATCACTTCGGCGGGGTCTTTTTCCATTTTTAGTTGTATGCATCCTAATGTCTTGACTAGTTCTTAACATTTTGTTATTGCAAATGTTAGGTGTATTAGGTATCATTTTGATATTAATATATTCCCTTTATGAAAAACAGAAATAAAAATGAACAAAAATATAAAGAGAAAAACAAAAGACAGAAAAACCGAAAAGTGAAGAGACGAAAAAAACAAAAGAACGGAAAAAGCTTAAAGTCACTGGGCCGGGGCCCATCTGCGCCGCGACACAAGCGAGCGCGTGGTAGGACTCACAAAGAGCGAGGATATAGTGCTCGCGGTTGTGCCTAGTCATAATCCAACTGATACTTCTATCTTACTATATATCCGCACGCATAATGTGACGGGACAGTACGTGGTTGCCTGGATTGGCTGACATAACGTCAGGTGACTTGGGGTCACTGACTTGTGGGGCCCATACGTAGGGTAGTCGATTATTGGACTTGAGTTGGGCTGAACTCCAGGCTAGCTCACTTTATTCTTAAGTTGCTTTGTAATTATTTTTTAGGAGGTTATATATGGATCATCTTTTCATATATAATCCTCACCAGGGAAATCTTCGAAATGTCAAGGTATAACCGTACATATTACATGTAGATATCATATGGTTTCCAACATGCTGCATTAATGATTTAATTTGTATTGTGGATCGGTTAAATTATTTTCGATGAAGTGTGGAACAGTTAATGGTTTAGCTAGGTCTGTTGAGGGGGTAGCCAGCTAGTTAACAAGTGGTATTTGAGGTTCATGCTAGAATATCAATACATGTAATATGTAACTGAAGTAGCGGTAGGCCCTTCGTTCAATGATATGAGAACAGTTGTACAAGCTACTAAGCTTTTTCTATGTTGAAACTAGCCAAATATTGAACCAAGACGTCACAAAATTTTGCTCTTGCAACACATAGTGATCAGGCAGACTCCATTTGAAATCAAGTCAATAGGGCACAGTGGCAGTGACTGTTCTATGCCTGGGGTCTGTGAGAATGGAATGGACATTGACGAAGCCGGCTTCGCTCAGCGCCTCCTCCAAATCCAGCATGTAGTACTCATCCAGAAATGGTTCAGTGCTCTTCATCAGAGTGAACAAAACAGGTGACAGTTCCTGAATTGGTAACCAGCTTGTTAGTATCAGTCGATGTGAAAACCGGATGAGGAATATCAGTCCATTCTGCTCAGGATTACCTGAAGTACTTTCGATTTCGGCTGCGGTGAGTACAGAAGGAAAATGTATTTAGATAGTTGAACCATTTCAATATAGTCATGTTACTTGACAATTAATGTAGGGAAACTGAATTTTCTTACAGAGTTATCCGTTAAAGCGATGGTTCCTCCTGGGCGAAGTAGTCTGAACGCTTCCTTTGACAATCCGATTATTGCTCGTGCTGGACACTCGTGGCACTGCAGGTATTTGAAGAAGTAGAATTGCGGCATTACTTAAATAATGTTGATAAAAGCTGACTTCCATTTACTCAGTGCCAGTTCCCTTGTGTAATTTATTAATCAAAGTTGCTAGCACAACATTCGTACAAATGAGGTGCAGAATCTTGGTTAGATGCAAAAATAAGGAAATCACAATAGTTGATTTGGCACAGTTGTTGTTTTACCACCTCCACATTCTCAGTCTATCTTCCTCTAAAAGAGTATCGACGAAATCAGCTAATTAAGTTACACTAGATGATTTTGTGGAACTGTCCAATAATTTGGTGTGTTAGAAATTACCACATATGCAAGGGAGACAACGTCGAATGAATTCGAGGGCAACCCAGTTGCTTCACCGTTTGCATGAACCCAACGAATAGGATTTAGCCGAGACAGTTGTTCTTCCTTTTGTGCTGCAACGGCGAGGAAGTAGGGTGATAGATCTAGTCCCTTGATCATTGAAAAAGAAGTTGTAATTAGCTATTGCGTGCAAAAAAGTAAGCATCATCCATATGCAGAAAGATAGCTGACACAATGTGTACAACACCAGTTTCGTATTGTGCCATCAGACTGAGAACAAATTATTTTTTTGTAGAACCGCAAGAAGGTACTGATCCATTACAACAAATTTTCTGAGCAAGATCATAAATGGAGATCGATCAGACAGAGAAGGTTCTTGAGCAGGTTAATTAAGCACTTACAACAGCTTTAGCCGAAGGGAACCTCTCAGCCAGGTATCTGGTGCTGACTCCAACAGAGCAACCAATGTCCAAAATGTCATTGATCTGACAGTTACCACCCGAGTACTTGAGGTGATGCTCCTCAATCGCATTCATCCAGTTTCCGCGAACGATTTGGTTTGCTTCTTGAATGGAAGTAGCCTCGGGTATAGCCCTCTTTGCAATCGACAAGGTTGCAGCCTCAGCCTCGGCTGCAGCCTGCATCTCATTCATGATTAGCACGAGAGAGAAACAAGAGCACAGATCGTCCACATTGCAGTTGAACAGATAAACTGCATATGTTCTGGAACATATGGCGACGGATTATCCGTAAGAAAGACTACAGTCGTCAAAACCGAATCCCAACTTACTACTCAATGTATCAGAATGATCACATATTCACATGTGTGTGTAGAGAGAATAGTGGGAAGCAAACAATTACCAGCCACGATAGATTCCCCTCGTCATAGGCGTGAAATGGGCTCAAATAATCTGTTCAAGTTAAGCAGGCGGTCAATGTATCAGTTTCCTTGAGATTTCAACATCGTATCGGTCAAATCATCGATACTACTAATCAGCTAATGAAGAAACAAGGGTGGATGCAATTAATGTAGTGATGAACTCACAGTCAGGGTAGACGATGTTGGGGTCCCTTATCCTCTCGAACACCTCGTACACGTCCGACTCCAGCACCTTCTTCGTCATCTCCCTCCACGGGATGTTGGACTTCTCCGCCGTCCTGGACAAATCATATCCATTGCTTCGTTCACCATATCCACAACCACCGCAACAGTGTTGTGTTTGACGAAAAACCCAACAAGTACCTGATGATGACCTCGCGGGAGGCGAGTTTCATGAGGGAGTAGAGCGGCTTGAAGGCGATGAGAGCGGCGACGAGCCGCGACACCGGCGTCTCCCCGGACCACGCTGGCCGCTCCAGCGCTCCCTCCTGCGGCGCGGCCCCGGTAACGGCCGCGACGACCACCGCATTGCTGAGACGGCGCCGCCGCCCCCAAAGCTGGTATCTTGTCGATGCCGCCGGAGGCCGGAGGTGGTGCCGGCGCGGGCGAGGATAGCTGTGGCTGCCATTTTTGTGGTGCCTCTCTCGGAAATGTTACGGTGATTTTCCCCGTTCTATGTTCTTGCCGTGCCAGGGCTCGTCGTGTGGTCGGAGTGATGGCCGCCTTTGATTGGCCCTTGAGATTGTGTTGCTATCCGGAGCCGGCACGGGGCTTGCCTAGTCGCCTGTCCATGCTTTTGCTCCCAGGCACGGGGCGCGCATCCCGCCGGTAGGCCGTCGGGTGTCTT
This sequence comes from Poa pratensis, assembly GCA_947311845.1. Classification (NCBI taxonomy): domain Eukaryota; kingdom Viridiplantae; phylum Streptophyta; class Magnoliopsida; order Poales; family Poaceae; genus Poa; species Poa pratensis. The sequence goes on from CAMZMU010000053.1 coordinate 61,943,003, forward strand.
GTACCGTAAACTCAGTCCTCCGAAACCGGTTTCAGGCCTACGGTTTGAAAATCCATCGGGAGCAGAGACCGCAAATTCCATGCTGATGCTGTAAATTTGAAATAAAAAATTCGAGCTAGATTTCAACTACGATCATCAAACACTGTTCATCGCACACAACATTAATAAGCATCACAAACATAGTTTTCAAACAGCACAAACACAAGTTTAAACACCACCAAACCCTAAGGCCCCGCTTGGATTCCGGGTATTAGGGCCAAAATATTTTACGGACCTGCCACGCTCCGTAAATTAACTATGCAATCCGTCCGTATTTGTCGGAGAGGAAAAGTAAACGCTGATGCATGTAAAATGCATACATGAACTTTACATTTTATTACATGTTATTCCATGTTATTTGCATCATATAAGGGTTATATTCAGGATTCATATTGAGTTTTGGGAATAATTAACAACTTCCCCATTTTTCTAGAATTAACCCTGCGCTGTCAGAAAACCCTTTTTCTATATTTTGATGTTTCAGGGACCCAAACGACGTCCAAATGACCTGAGATTTTACGGGGATCACTTTTTTGGAAGGAACGAAACGTAGGCGCAAAGGAATCGAAAAAACGGAGACCAGAAGGCCGAAAGGGGTGGGCCCACGCGGCCAGATTTCCTGACCGCGTGGGGCCCACCAAAATGGCCCTCGGGCCTCCGCTGTCGTCGATCTTT